>JAHWFP010133260.1:0-35910 GCA_023313725.1 Lithobius niger
TAACCATATCGTTCGCTTCGCACACTTTGCTGGTATCCATGCTTCATACAGTTTCACAAAATCGAGGTTTTGATGATTTGAACGAAAGCTAATTGCAATTGTTCCTTACAATTCCTTCACGACATTCATCAACACGTCTGCATTTCTTACACGTCATTCAAAATGTTCGATTTGTTTGTTTGTTTCCGCGTCTGCGTATTTACTTATCCCGAAGACGGTCCCTACTAAGTTGATAGCCAATTGTAAGATTGAGCGAGCAAAGCGAGAAATGGGTTGGAAAGGTGTACGTGGATATCGCTCGCTTTGCTGGCTAAATCCACGCACCTTGCTTTAAAAACGTGAATGTTTAACGACATTTTTATAAATACAGGCCTGTTTTTTTTTTCATTCGTCCAACCAGTTGAAGCCAACCAGATTTGAGATCTATTTGTCGTATTGCTGACGCTAAAGTATGAAGCAAAATATGTTGTGCATTTACATTTTTTTTTCAATCAGTTTATTTCTGATTAGTTTGCCTGAAAAGTAAATGTTCGATCGAACTCTGTCTGTCATCAGGGACGAGTTTTCAGAGCAGTTTTTCCCGGGTTTGAGGGTTAAAATAATCAAGTTGTGCGAGGAAGGTGAGAAGCGCACTGAAAAGGTTTGCTATACGTGGAAATCGCTCGCCCACTTGCACAGTCTACGCTCCTCCATGCTTCAGAAACACCAATGTTTTACAAACTTTTAAAACCAATAGTATACTTTTTTCTCTGCATTCAACCAGTTAAAGCCAACCAATTTTGAGATCTATCATAATTGTGATATGAATGGTACTTAGAATGATGCAGAACATGTCGTCCTTTTGCGTTTTTTTAGTGACCAAATTCCTTTTAATTAGTTTAACTGGCCGAGCTTTGTCATCATGAAACAGTTTTAAGACCAGTCGGCGCATTTAAAGGTAAAAAAAAATCGAGTTTAAAGCAATTAATAATAGGCCTCTTTAAAGCGTAATTTAAAATCTGTCATTTGGTAGTACGTGCCTTACATCCAGAAGTGGAGAGGAGATACAAACACGCAAATCGTACGTTTTTAATGAGATAGATACATAATTTTCAAATTATCAGTACCTTGTAATAATAATAATAATAGTAATAATAATAATAATAAAACTTAATTATCTCAGAAAGACAAAAGGCGAGGAGAAGGACCAGTTTTGGCTACTTAGATCCCCACATAGTAAAAGTTGCAGACTATAGTCTTTTGTCAGTTATCTAAAAATTCAAAACAAAGTTAAATACCAGAAATACAATATGTATACAAACAAAATGAAAATATTGGGGGAAAAAGCACATAATTATAAACAAATTGATAAACAAGTGACAAATTTAAAAATGGTCTTGCCAAATACTTATTAAGGTTACAGTGTCGGAATCCTGCCTTAAACAACCCAGCGTTGCTACGATCACGAGCTCATTCGGTAACTTGATCCACACTTTCACGACTCGGTTTGATAAAAAATATTTATGACAATCCGTGTGGAACGAGTCCACCCGAAGTCTTAGGGCACGTTTACGCGACGAGACCTTCTCGCTCGCCGAACGCTATTTGCTAGGCAACCATTATTTATTTACGATTAATTTCCCGTTTCTGTTAAATGAATGCGGTAATAGGCAACACAATAAATGTATTATAAATAATAACATGGATAAAGAACAAACTGCAACAGTCATTTTAAACATTAGTACAACATTGTTGCCATTTAACGCTATTTCCAAAATTTGCTATTCTCGCTGAAAAAGCAGGTTGTAGCAGTGATCAAACGACGGCAGAATAAATAGCTACTCGCAGTGAGAATTTAAAATCCAACATGGCGTCCGTTTCGGGGTTGTCGAATCGAACACAAATCATTGAATACCGGCATTTAGAAATCTGTTCGTCGTCTTGTACAGCAGTAAAATTTGTTTTCTAGTTGTCATAAATTGACGCTCTCATGTTGCACGCTTCGTACGTCGTGTTTTGAAGCACGAGGAAGAGATTTGCGTCTCCGTTGTTGCCATGGTTACTACGTATAGACAACTTGAAAGTCACATTCTTCGGTAAAGGCGAGAAGCAGCCAGCAGATTAAGGGCGGGTTTATGCAACAACAGTTTTCTCGCTAACTAGTTTTTACTTGGTTAGTACTAAATCTGATGGCTGCTTCTCGCCTTTACCGAACTATGCGGCTTTCGAGTTGTCTATACGTATTAGTAACCATGGCAACGACGCGACAGAAATCTTCTCCTCGTGCCTCGTGACATGGCGTACGATGCTTGCAACATTTGAGCGTCGATTTATGACAACAGGAAAGCAATTTTTACTGCAGTACAAGACGACGGACTGTTTTGTGTATGCCGGCATTCGATGGGTTGTCTTCCATTCGATAGCCACGAAATGGACGCCATGTTGGATTTTGAATTCTCGCTGCGAGAAGCTATTTATTCTACCGACGTTTGATCATTGCTAGAAGCTGTACTTTGAGGGAGAATAGCAAATTTTGGAAATAGCGTGAAATGACAACAATCTTGTAGCAATGTTTAAATTATTACTGTAGCACTTTGTTCTTTATCCATGTTATTTATAATACATACAATTTGTTATCTATTACCGTATTCATTTAGTAGCAACGGGAAACAATCATAAATAAACAACGGTTGACTAGCAAATATCATTCGGCGAGCGAGAATGACTTGTTGCGTAAACGCACCCTTAGTATTAACCAAGAGAAAGCTAGTAAGCCAGAAACTTGTCGTCGTGTAAACGAGCCCTTAGACCATGACCACTTGGACTGTTTTCAGTACTCAAAAACTCAAAAACCTTTACAAAAACCTTTACAAAATCCAGATTTACAAGACCATGGAGCAAGGAATAGGTTAGGTAGCTGCACGGGTAGCTGCGAGCACTGGGGCGTCAGATTCGATAGGCGTCTTGGTCCCAACTGTACATCTCTGGCTTCCTACAGACCCGGGTTCGATCCTGGGACGGGAAGTGTATATGTACGGGTTTTTCTCCGGTTGTTTCCCACCCGTTGTACGAGGGTTTCCTCCGGGTATTCCGGTTTCCTCCCTCCTGCGGCAAAAAACAACTGTTTACGATGGTGGTTCCTTCCACTTAACATCTGCCGCTAGGGCCTTCAAAAAGCTGTGTAGATTACAGGCCGACAACCTCTATTCTATTCTATTCTATTCTGAAGGTTTGTTGAGCCTACGTAATTCAAGTGAATCAAGTTTAAGAAATAAAAGCCTATCAGCATAAGATTTATTACGTTGTCCACGTAATGACTTAGTGAATGTCTGTTGGACATTTTCAACATGATCACTGTCACCAACATAGCTAGAATTTTTGAGGTTCAGTCTTACGTAAACTTTAAATGCCCAGACCATAGTATCAACATAACATAACCCCAAGGAAACATCTTATTAACGCAACACGCTGGTTTGCAGCATTCGTGACATTGACACAGTGTGTTGTAGATTTTAAATGAGATGTAAACCAATTGCTGACATATTTAATTATATTACAGTTTGATAACGTTGTAGTTGATGACAAGGAATACTGGAACAGCTGGCTCTTTCTACCAATGTGAAGTACATTACATTTTTCTGCTGCAATTGGCAATAGTCAGTGTGATAACCACTGACAAAAATCATCGGCTGCAGTAATTAGAGATATGTAAGCGGCATCGTCAAAAACGGGTGCATATGTAATCACATCGTCGGCAAACTTTTTACGGGAACCATCTGCATTAGTTGATTACAGATCATCAAAAAAGTACCAATAGTAATGGTCCTAGAAAACTACCTGCAGAACACCATTAGTGACATAATTCAATCCAGAGCATGCGGTATTCACAAATTGGGTATACGATTTGATTAGAAATCGCAAAACCAGTTCAGCAGGTTTCCTGCAAAGTGCAATCCCTTAAGTTTAGCTTACAATTTATGATGAACAACAGATTCAAAGGCTCTTGCGAAATCAACAAATACTGCATCAACTGGGATTCCTACATTAAAAAAACTCGTCCATTCATCTAAAACAGTTGTCAGTATATTTTCCTCACCATCCAATTTGATCTACTAGGAGCAACGTAAACAGTGCATCCTACTTGCCTACTTTACTGTACTGCAAAAAATTTTCGCAAATTATTGAATTAACGTCTAGCATACCTGTGTTTCTTTTCCATAGCAATGCTTGCCACTTATTCCATGAAGTGTGTTTTCCAGTGCTACCGTAATGTATTGTTTCCTTTTATAGGTATACCTACGTGTTGGAGGCTTCCGGAAAGTATGGACTAATTTCCGATAATGGAACTTGGGATGGTCTAATGGCACGGATTGATAAACAGGTCAGGATGCTAATATCTTCTATGTAATTTTGGCAGATGTACTAAACGTAACGAAAGTTGGTTTAACAATCAAGATTTAATACATCAGGCATTTATTTAACGACTTGACTTGTGATAGAAATTGTCAGGCATGTGCCGAAACACGACAGACCGGATCAAGAAGAGACTGAATCCGTCAATCTTGAGTTGCGATATGACGATTAAATGGTTAAGTCTCGATGGTACAAATTTTGTTGCATAGGTGTTCAAAATGAATTATCTGGTAAATCTTTTTAACCCAAATCAAGAACCGTTGGGTATTGTCAGGTTTAATGTCCACAGATTTTATTGTTTAATGTGTTTAATCATTCCTTTTCTACGAAAATGATTTTCACGAGATAATTACCGCTGCTTACCAAAATAGAAAGCACAAAATTTTCTTTCGCGCCTCTCTTTTTCATCACAAGTGGTTAATTTTTTGTTCTTTGTGAACCAAAAGTAGGCTTGTATTTATTTCCTTTACATGACAACGCTCAACTGGTAATTTATACTTTTGTTTGTTTCAATAATTATACGGATGGATTATACGAATGTTAGCCTTTAAAACAACATAAAGATCTAAAGTAACAGATACGAGAAAAAGACAAGTGGGCCTGGCAATAATAAAAGAATCTCCCGTCTCCCTAAAAACAACCTGATCTTCTTCTAATCGCATTGGTGCCAGATTCAATATATTTTGACCACACTTGGCCAGATAGTAGATAGTAACTTTTTCTAAGTTTATACCAACGTTTATGCAATTCCGTGCAAGAGTAAACGTGAGGAGCCACACGAAAATTTGAAACTGTTCACTTCTTGTTGGTGTTGTTGTTGTTGTTCTTGTTCTTGTTCTTGTGTGACACGGTTTCAGAAAAAGCTACAGCACCAGAAAACTATAGATCTAAGTCAAAAATTTCCCTGGGCTTCATCCTCACAGAGACCAATTTTTCGATTGGTCCAGCTATTCCGGAGTTACAGGTCCCTGAACGATCATTTTGATTGTTATACATTGTTTTAACCATTGTGATTAGGGAACAATGGCACTCTACAAACTCCATATCCATTCTTCGTGCACGTGGTATGTCTTTGCTAAAAAGTTGATTGTTGAAGGGCGAATGAATGAAGGACGTTTGTGCGATCGACGACGGATTACCATCTTCCGTTCATTGCGATGTCGGTCAAGCACCTAAAATCGCTACAAGTCGTAGTCATTGAGTGCTTGCGGCTTATCACAGGGTGCATGGCCTCTACCCCGGTGCAAGCACTGTGGGTAGAGTGTGGCGAGGTGCCAATTGTGCATAGAGCGCGAGAGCTTTTGGCTGCTCTCTGTCTGCGTAATTTGGGCCGTGGTAATTGTGACCCGGTAGGTCGAATTTTAGGAGATTACGGCAAGCTGAGCGAAAGGGCCAGAAGCGGTCCTTGGGGAAGCAGGAGCTGGTGTAACGCTGCTTCACCAGGCTTGTCATGGTGTCCCTTTGGTTGCCAGCACGTGAGCGCTCAGTCCCTTGAGTTGGTGTGTCCAATTGATGCAGGTATTTGAGCACTGCTTCACGGAGTGCGACATTTTCTGTGATGCTTCATTCCGTATGAAAGAGCAGCGTGGTGGTCTCGGGGTAACTGTTCCAGTGCTCAAAGTCACTGTGAAACGTCATGTGACAACTGTCACATCGAGCACGCTCTACGAACTTCTGGCCATCTCAGTCGCACTCGATGTGGCTTTGGAACTGCAGTTGCCGTTGTTTGCACTCTACAGCGACTCACTAGCAAGTTACAGGTGGCTGCGGAAGGCGTGCGAAACGCTTAGTGGTTCGGACCCGCTGATTTAGACGATCCTTTGGAAGTTTTGGATGGCAATGCGCGGAAGTAGCAGGGCATTCAAGTGGACAAGGGGGCATGATGGTACCTCAGGAAATGTTCAGGCTGTTGGGTTGGCTCGTGATGCAGAGGGTGGGGAGTGCTTGCCAGTTGTCCCAGTTGTCCCAGTTGTGCCAGTTGTTGCTTCTGCGGCGATGGGCGCTTGCTGAATGGCAAGTTGACTGGGATAAATCGGATGCTGCCAGGAGCTTCTATAAGCGTCATCCGGTTTGCACGAACGGATCGCAGTTGGACAGTTTTGTGTTCCAGGACGCGAAGATTCTGTCCCGGTTTAGAGTAGGACACACGCTTCTTCGTTCTCATACATTCAAATTTAGGTGGGTAGATGCACCAATGTGCTTAACGTGCCAGGTTGAAGAGACACCAGAACATGTCCTCTTTCACTGTACGCGGTATGGTACAGCGAGAATACTGTTGACCCCCTGGGTGCGAGGGATGTCCATGCTCCAAGAATTGCTGGCATCATCTGGTGGTAAGCAGCCGCATGCCCGTCTAAGGATGGTGGAAAAATTTTGTATGATAGCTGAGATTAGCATGTGACGGAATACTCTTGTTCCCTCCAATCACTATGTGCGAGTGCTGCTGAATGGAGACACCAGTCAAGATAGTGGCGTGCAGTTGCAGTGTTACTGTGAAATGTGTGAGTGGGGTTACCTGTTGCAGGAGAATCCAGAGAATCAGTGCAAGATTGTGAGGTCTGGTGCAAGTTCAAGTTTGCTGTGAGATGTGGGAGCGCGGTCCGTTAAATCTGTGCGAGATAAGGCGTCAAGTGCAGTGAGTGGTGTGTGCATCCACCGGAACTCTCCCTAAATGGGGGAGGAGAAGGTGGGTGAGGAGCATATGTTCACGGAAGCAGCCCGTGAGTCAATGGTGCGGCGGTGAAGTTGTGCAAGTTTATCCGTGCCCACCGGAACTCTCCCTTGATGGGGGAGAGAAGGTGGGGTGAGTTGTGCGTCAGCATGTGGTTTGTGCAGTGTGTACACTGGTGATTTTGTGTGCAGTGCAAGATTAAGTTGTGTAAAAATATGTTGTGATGTTGTGATATAGTGCAGTGTGTTGGTAAGGTGTTTTTGTATAGAGTATAATGGGGCGTACGGCTGCGGGCCATGGCTCTAAATAAATGACCGTGAAAGAATCCGTGTTTCAGCTAAACGATATACATTTAAATCAAACTAAGCTACGTTCGGCGTCGAAATTGGCAGCTAGAAACGATAGAATGGCGTATTTATTTCGCAGATGCAGGCTTTCAGAGCTGAGTTGAATTGTTTCAAAGAGCCCAGCAACAATCGACTGCATGCATAAAGCTTTGTAGCGCGACGCCATAGCTGTAAAAAAGATACACGGATTACAAACAAAAACGTCAAGTGTGCCGTAAAAAAGGGGGAAAAATGATTGAATTTTCACTTGTTGAAATGAACACGGATAAAAATTGATGATTTTTCATGGAAATAATAAAATGTACAATTGAGAAAATTCCATCTATTTATATGCTGTTGTGCTTTACGTTTTAAATATATGACTGGTAAAGCACAACAGCACCTAAACAGATGGAATTTTCTCAATTGTACATTTTATTATTTCAATTAAAAATCATCAATTTTTATCCGTGTTCATTTTAACAAGTGAAAATTCAATCATATATCCCCCTTTTTTACGGCACACTTGACGTTTTTTGTTTGTAATTCTGTTTGTTTATGGCATTAGTGGTTTTTTGTGAACTTACACCCGTTTTATACTCGTAAGCGTTTTTAATGTTATTTTTATGTTATACTTACATTATTTTTCTTTTAAGTTATTTTACATAATTTAAGTAACACGAATTCAGCTTAATGAAATAACTAAATACGATAAACGAAATTTGAATAATTTTGCTTAACGAGATTTAAGTTGAAGATACGAAATTTGAGATAAACGAAATAAACGTAGTGGCTGCCACAACTTTTATAGACAGCTTACCAGTAATAAGCGTGAGATAATGATTCCTTGTGATATCTTTTTTACCGACTATGTCACTAACGTAGGATGCTGCTTACTTTTTGCATCAAAGTTTGGAGCATTTTCATTTGTCAGCTTTGAGTTGAGGATGGCCTTCAGCTAACTGTCAATATCCATATGAGTCATCGACAATGATTTACCATAATTGGAAACAGCTTCAGATGGTGCTGTTCCTACCTTTAATTTTAACCCTTTAACTGCTTTGTTGCCTTGTGTCTACGGCTCATAAGTCAGTCGAAAAACAGTGCAAACCTGCGACACAAGCTACGGGATGCGTCCCAGAGGATCCTGAGCATTGTGGACAAATACAGCTCAATTGTTAGCGTCGTCATCGCCAAACCAACTGGATACCAGATGAAAACCCACGTCTGACAAAGTTAACTATTATAGCACTTAAAAAAATGTGTGTGGATATTTAAAGAATGCAAACAGAGATCCCACATGCAGACTGCAAATTTTCTAGTGTTCCGTAGGGCATTCAAAACTTTAAAAGGTAATTCCCAACCTTTTTTTAAAACTAAAAACAGAAATAGTGATGGTGACACCGAATTTTAGTAAGGCGTGCTGCGAAACAGTGCAGAGGGCACTATCTTACTGTACTGGGGTATGTCTCTCTGTCATCAGCTGTGTCTCCGCAATAACTTTTGAACCCATTATCCAATTCATTTGAAATTTTGCACATGCATTCTGTCCATTATTCTATCCTTTATTTATGCTTCTTTGTACGTTGTGCTTTATTCTGTGCTTTATCTGTGCTTTATTTGATTTTCCAATTGAGCAAGAGTTTTAGGGAACTTATTTTCAAATTTCAGAATTAATGTGATGTCATTAACTCAATACAATTCTAATCATTTATCAGGGAAATTAATCAGAAAAAAAATTTACAAGTAAAAGATTTGTCACATAATATCTGAAAGCCCACGCTTCCCGCATTTCAATGAACTGGTGAATTAACAGACATTCATAGAACAAAATGTAACACGTCAACCTTATGATTTTTCACACAATTTGTTGTTGTTGTTACTGAAGAGCTTCAATATAAAATATCGTATAAGATAACCAAAGTCATTTAAGTTTGTATATGTTCAATGCTGGTGGTTGATTAAGTACGGAGTTCATATTTCAACATTATGAGAAATGATATAATCAAAGGTATGTTAGTTTTCAAACAGAAGTTGAAATACTTAGTATTTCACCAGAATTTTGTTTAACTACGTGTGTAAAACCTGCATGTGTTAATTCCGTGTTGTGTATAACTCCTAATAGATGTTTACGCAACATAACATACACAATATAACCAACTTCAACCAACTTCATATAAACCATTTTTTAAATGCCCTTTTGCCCATATTCCAAGTATCGTGGTATAAAAAATATATTTCGCTCCGACTGCATAAATTTCAAGACATATTCCTGCAACCTCCCCCCCCCCCCCCCCCCCCCCTGCTCAAACATTTCACTACGACAAATCATTGTGCCTGTTTGTAATTCAAGTTAACTCCCCACAGGCTCATTTGGAGATTCTCAGAAAACTAGTCGTATCAACTTCCTTGCATTTTATTTTTTCAATGCAGCAATTTTTCTTTACATAACATCCTCAGAATCAGTCCATTAACCATACTCAATTACTCATATTCCTGTGGTAAATTAGTTGCCGAATCAAGGAACTCATACTCACAAAATAAACCGTTAGGCGTAATGAGTAATTTCCAAGATCGAAGTGAACTCATACTCGTTGTTGAAACTACGCTCTTCGTGTTGATTGAGTGATAAATTGGAAGTAGTGCTTGCTGCACCGAAGTTATTCCTCGTTCTCAAATCAAATGTTCTCATATTAAAATTGAGATTATGTCAATTGAACTTTCGTTGTTACAATGGGATGAACTGTGATGAAATTTAATTCTCAAGCCCTATGCAAATTTTGAATGTTGAAATTATTTACTTTAATATTTAAATTGATCATTCCTCGTGTTTTTGTTATAATATTAAAGTTTTTCTGCAATAACTCCTGCAATTTTAGATCTATTTCTTTGAAATTTTGAAAGCAGCCTCGTCAAATATGTGTGAAGGCCACATACTAACAGAAAGTAGAACAAAGCATAAAAAGTTACTTTTTGATTCAATTACTTATAAAGGTGAACATTGTTTATGCTAATTTAATGAAAAATTAATAAAAAATTAATAAAAAAATACTTATGATAATGTTAGGAAAAGAAGGGTAGTAAGTGGCCTTCTCTATAGTTTTTCTGACAATTCGGTGTTTAATTTGAAAAAAAAATGTTAATTAGCATGGTAGTTATCACTGCTTCCTCATAGAACTAATTTGCAACAATTTTGTAATTGTCACTATAAAATAAAAAAAAAGAGTTGAATTACCCCTTTCCGACCTTAAGTGTTTCCATCTAGGTATATTGGATACTTGAAAAAATTCAGCAACTCGAGATATTCCAGAATTGGCCAATACACATCAAGATATGATGAGGGTAAGATATGGGAGTTAAAAGTTGATTCCAGACCGAAATTAGACAAACACCTATCTGATCTCATCTCATCTAACCTTAATCCTACGCACTGAACAAAAATGCACTAATCTCAGAACGACGGATAAGTCATTTTCTCTGACTCATAAACGAAAGGTCATGGGTTACTGTTGAGTCTCAGTCGTGGCAAGCGCATCCCACTGCATATCAAGCAAGAATTTTGAATAGGACCTCAAATCTGTTTTGGTAAATTTTGGAACCCAAAGGAATGATAAGGTAAGATGGGGTTATGCATATTGTGATGCTAGACGGGAAATTCTTTACTTGTGAAAAGACAAATTACTGAGGAAGCATTTGTAAAGAATATATGTGAATGAAATGCGATGCAGTAAAAGTCAGTATGACTGGTTGTTCGCATGTTTCAAATGTTGCTGCATATGTCAAATTGCACATTTCAAATGCCATTGTCTATTGTATCTACAATGTATGTGGTAAATGTTATAAGTTATGTTTTCAAACTAAAAACAGTTAATGAAAGTGGATTTACTTTAGTATTACTGAGAGTGTTTTTAATAAGTTAATTACCTTCCAGGTAAATGCAAAATACATTTAAGTGAATTTTCATTTCAATTTCAACTTCTCTTTAATATGCCAAGAAACAATCCACGGTAAACTATTTATTTTTGCTAGATATTTACGTTATTTCATATTTAACCTTTTGTGTGTTTTTTTTTTTAATAGGAAGTGGATATTGGTGCTGTTGGATTTTCCATGTTGCCCAGTCGCATGGATATCTGTGAGTTTTCGCCTTTTATCTTACAAGTTCGAATGGCGATAATAATTCGGAGACCTTCCGAGTTCTCGGGCAAAGCTTTCAAGTTCAAAACGTATCTTGAACCTTTCTCCAGAGGAGTTTGGTTGGCCATGGTGATTACTTGGGTGGCTACTGCTCTGTGTATTGCTATTATTACAGAAGAGCCTATGTTGAATACTAAACCCAAGATTGCCAAAAGACTGTTTTTTCACCTGTGGTCGTTACTTGCCATCCTAACCAATCAAGGTAGGCCAAATCAATCTTAATTATAAATCTTAAAACGAAGGTAAGCCAGAAGTAGGGCAGCAACAAATCACAAGAACGTAGTGCAGCAATCCATCGTTATGCACTTGTTTCCTTGGAGTGTACAACTGGGACATGCGGGGCATGGTAAGAGGCAGGTTTAGTGTACCGCAAAACCAATATTCAAACGTAACATACAATGTAAACTAAAGAAACATTCCTCTAAGTCGTACCAATATGTATAGAAAGTAGTTGCAAGAACTGAATACCATTATGTACCGTATGACTAATTTCCTAAGTAAATGAAAATGTAGTACTACAATGGGATCACTACCATTTATGGATAACAAAACTGCTAAACATGTATGCTAAGCAAGGCAGTAGGCGATCTGTTTTGAACAGCAAAGCAAGATAAGAGATAAGATATTCGTTCCACCTACTGCATATTAGAAATGAATATGTACCCCAACTTCAAAGCTGTAGTTGTGTATCTGCACCCACTGCAAAGCCACAGTTGGAAATCTGCACCCACTGCAAATGCCTAATTTGGATATCAGCATCCAGTGTAAAGCTAAAGTTAGAACTAAGATATCTGATCCAACTTCACAGTTACAAAATTGGATATCTTTGCAGTTACTGTTGGAAACCTTTACAGTTACAAGCTGGATTCTGCCATCAACAATGATGAACCAAAGGAGTCTGACAAGCTAATAATACATAGCATTGCATATCTCTGACCGCTTTCGCAGTACAAATGGATACGTAACACAAACTGAAAAGCAGCAGGGATTGCTCACATGCCACATTGTCCCAATGTAACAACAAAGGGTTAAACGTCATCTACACAAAGGTATTATCTATTCTGTTTGTCTTCCTCTGTATTTGACACCTTACCCATTCAATCAAACAGAATTCATCTTCGCCAGTTTTTTTATGGTCAATTTGGATGATGACAGGTTAAGTCTCTTTAAAAACGGACCGATCAATGGTTTTACTTTCCTACTACCCTATTCTGCCTACAACATTAGCACAGTTCAGTTCTGGATAATCATAATCGGTTTTATTTCTCACAACGAAAGAAAATAGTGTGACCCAAAAGCTGAAGGAGGAAAAGAAAGGAAGGGGGGGGGGGGACTGAGTTTAACAGCGTGTTGACAGCTATGCCATTAGCGCCAACCTCAATCACAGTGCAGTGGCCTGGATAGCCACTGTGCCACACATTTCATTACACACTACAGATTGTAGATCCTATCGTAAATCTGCCTCCTGCACAAATTAAAAAATCTCGGACAGGAGAACAGAATCATCACTCAATTGACACGCAATGTCACATGGAAGGTGGAAAAAGTGACAAAGAGTGACAAGATGGTAGGTGACAATCGACAAGAATATGATGGACCGCAAGTGGCTGGCTAATGACATGCAGGAGGGATAACCCCCTCAAAAGGAAGCAATAAGTAAGGTGGGTGTGACTAATACGCATCCCAACTAACATTACCTCTTCCCAGCAACTGCAGCTAAAAGCTGAGTGTCATTCCTGGAGAGTGCCTTTAATACCCTGCAACTTATTGTTGTCTTGTTTGTCTCACAAGTCTTGCCAAGAAACGAGCAATCGCAGACGTAGAGCGTGAAAGGCGTCTGAGGTAACAAGGCACAGATGCCTATGGAGGGAACCAAAATTCACATCGGCGTGCTCATTCCCAGCTATCCAGATACGGCCCGGGTTTCAGCAGAAAATCACGATCTTCCGCTGGCCAGACAAGTGGGAAAACAAAGCTTGGATTCGCTGGGTTAGGTGATTATGAGGGTTGTAAAGCAGGGAAGGAAGGAAATAAGGTCACATCATCTAGTACGATTTTGGCCAACAACACAGTAGCCAGCTGAAGACACGACTAATAGAAAAGCACAGAGAGGAAAGCAGAACGGGGTGACGACACAGAGCACAAACCAAGCATATGCTGCTAAAGAGCCAGAGAAAACAAAAAAAGAAGATGCAACAGGAGAGCTAGATATACAGTAATATAGTACAATATTCGGCCAAAAAGCCACAGAGAATAATTGTTCGGCAAAATAGGGCTTGACTGATGGTAACTTAACTAAACACAAGCTATTAATCACACTGAAAAGCTAAATAATTCACTTGCTCATATGCTGGAATTTCGTCCATTCCATAATGAACACTTTCCCTAAAAATATTTTTCTTTGGTAATCAATAAATTTATACGAATCTGTTTCCGGTCAGCAGAATGTGTGGAAATAGACAATAGAATTTGACATACAATTCGTGTTGGATACAATAAATAATCACAACATACGAAGGCATACAGACCTTTCGCCTTTTATTCAAAATTGACACGAAGTTTGCAAGTTAGGCATTTAAAGGGGGCAGACTCACATTGGCTCTGGTATAGGTTGAGCAATAAGCGAGAAGGCACTAATTACCATACAATACATCACGCGTTTCATGGTCGCCTATACATAACTCCAAGGAAAGCATCTGAGATATTTGGTACAATCTAGGAAAATTAAGTGGGGGGAATAGGGAGTTATTCTTAAGTTTTAATTCTATTGCCTGTTAACATGTCCTTTTTTTCTCATTGCATTTAGTTCCAAATCCATGTAGAGCTGGCTGGCACTCTCTACGAATCGTTATGTGTTGTTACCTACTATGTGCTGTCGTCCTCCTTAAATGTTATGGAGGAACATTAGTAGCATCATTAACTGTCAAGAAAATTACTTCACCATTTGCAGATGCTACTGAACTACTCAAAGCAGGCTATAGAATAGGAGCATTAGGATCATCCTCAGACATTCACAAATTAAAGGTGAGTCTGAAAATTAATCATAGGTTGATTAATCCAACCTTAGAGATTACAGTTTACTGTTGAGTGTAGAAAAACACTCTTATTGTTAACTGTCCAAAAGTAAGGTACTGTAAGCACTGCAGATTTACTGTAAGTACTGCAGAATATTGACACGAAGTAATACATTTTTTACTATTTTGATTTTAGCATGCTAAAAGTGGCGCTTTACACGAAGTTTGGAAAAGCATGAAGGATGATCCATCATCATTTGTTCAAAATAAGCAAGAAGGTATTGAGAAAGCTTACCAAGAAAAATTTGGATTTATCACAGATGAAATCCATGCAGCATATATATACGAATCAAATTGTAGTTTCATTGTATTGCCAACGTATTTAATAAACGATGACTGGCATTTTGCTTTTCAAAAAAATTCTCCATTTCGGGACACAATTTCAATTCAGTAAGTATGGCTCTGTATGTAGAATAAATAAATACCTATCTTCGTTATCCTTGGGACTTGCATGTTATAATGTTTGAAGAATTGAGCCTAATATCTTCAGTGTAATAGACTACGTAACAGACTTTGGGCCTATTGTAGGCGGAGCGAACAGATCTTCATTTCAAACTTATATTTAGTTTTTATTGTTATGATTTGTTAATGCTCCTAAAAAATCTGGATTCAATACTCACTCGGCCAAGTCGGGCTATTTGCCTTTTGGTATGACGTACTGCTGTTCTTTGCTGGACTTCTTATTTTAGCTTTTTTTTTTCAAGTGTTGGCCTTAGCAACATATCATTTTTTTTAATTGGCTTTCGTTGCTCCAGCATTTGGCTTCTGTTTAGCTATTTGTAGCCTCTTTTCTCAGCTGACCGCCATCGCCGCCGACTAAAAATAAAACAGTGCATAGCCACTGCTGTTTGAGCCGCCGCCGCCAATAATAGTTACATTGTTTACAACAACTGGTGAGTCAGCATATTAAAACAATAAATACGCATTTAACTCCAAGCCAAAAGATCATCAGTACAAGAGTTTTTAACAATAATCAAGTTTCAAAAGATTTACAATGCTGCTGCTGTTACAAAACTTGACACCCCCACCAACGAAAACCTTGAGGCACACACCTCTATTACGCACTGCAACAGCGATCTCTATTATAATAATCTAAAAGTAATACCCATCACAATTGTAGATTAAGATTATGTTAGCATTTATGTCTAGTTTTACGCTCGAACCAAAGTTGTTAGTTGCTACTTACGAAACTAGATCGCCTGGAAAAAATTAGGCCTACATAATAAAAATTTCGTTTTATATATACCTCTTCGCCTTGATACGACGATTTCTGGTTCATATATGGGATTCCCATTGCTAGTGTAAACGCCACTTTCATAGCCAAGCTGAAGTGAATTTCTCCAAGCGTTCTTTTTTCAAATAAAACTAATATGTGTTGTTAATGGAATCCTTTTGTTTTTTATGTTTGCGTTTTTTCCTGTAGGGGTTAAATGCAACGATCAAATGTTATTATTTCATTGAGTTACGTCAAAGAAGGTTATCAGCTGGAAAGAAGCAACTAAAATTTAATTTCGCCGTGTGTTTAAAGTTTACTTGACTACCACCAGCATGGTGTACGCTTCATCGGAATTCCTTAACTATTCATGATTTCAAATTTACCATGATGAGTGTTAGGAATAAATTTGAAAATTTGTTATTTCTCCCGTAATAATTGTTCAATTTTCGGCAAATTTTGGCTCAGCAATACTTTTTGGGGTATCAAGCATTGTACCAAATTTCATTCTAATCCGATCTTTCGTTTGGGCTCCACACAGGCTAAAAATGTGCAACAACGGACAAACAGACCAACCAACCAACCAACATTTTGCAATTTGGTGCATGAACACGACATTGTACTTTATTTCTCACCCATATAATTAATGTTATGACAAAGATTAGTTTAAATACATCCGGTTTTATATCAAACACTCTTCCAAATATCAGTGGAATCACAGTTGACCGCTTTTATTTAATTACTACATTTTCTGTGGCGTCAGTAGTGATGGAGTGTCAAAAATGAAATTTCTTGTGAAGATATCGTTACTTATACTCTGTCCAAAGCAGATATATATATATATATATATATATATATATATATATATATTTGTACCCTTAAGGTGAATATACTTCATGCATCCATGGCAGCACCTTCTCAGCTTGGTTTAAATGCATTCATACGTGTGAACTTTGCATGACCTTTATGACCTGCAGGCGTTGTTGTGTCATCCTCGATCTCTACATGTATTTCATTATACGGTCATTGATTATTGCGGAAAATTAAAACCTAAAAAAAAACCTAAGACCTAATTTAGCAGTCAATATATAAACGTCAACTACATGGTATTTAAGACTAATTGACTTGTACAACATTAAATGTATATCCATCCATCCATCCTGTTCAGTAACCACCTAATATATTTTTTGAAATTCCATGCAACAAAACCCACATTACTCTAAAAACCTTACGTGTTTTTTGGCAGAATTCTTTAGTACATAGCTTTATGTATACACACGTAGCTCGCCTAAAAATTTGGTGAATCTGTTTTAAAGAAGTTCATCCAGGACAATTATGGCCTACCATTTTAAAACTGCCAATCGCCTTGTTGAATACTTCTTGTCAAGGTCTCACGATTAGACATTTGAATTCCCCCACCCCTTACCCACCCATACACTTGGTTTATGTTTTATGGTTCAGTCCGAGTTCGTTAACTCTAGCCTGGTTTTTGTAAAACGAAAATGGGTCTCTATAATTAACATTCATTCATCTCCATACTTCGACACATTGCCTGATAATTGTATGAAGTGATTTACCCTAAATAAATATACGCAATTGCAGTAAATTATATAAAGGAAAGAGGAAAACACACCAAACGGCGAAAACCATACCCTAGAGATAACGTAGTACAGTAAGCGACCTTTATACACTTACGTTTCGTCGGAGTGGCATGACCCGTATTCGAACTGGCAACCCAATTCGTCCCCAGATCACTGACATAGCGCCTCTATTGGTATGGCGCTCCTCGGCAGAAAAATGCACTGAACCCGTTATGAAGGTCACAGCAACCATAGTGGCCATAGCAATAAGGGCGCTATGTCAGTGATCTAAAAACGAGTTGGGTTGCCAGTTCGAATCCAGATCATGCCACTTCGAAGAAACGTTAGTGCATAAAGGTGGCTTACTGTACTACGTTATCTCAGGGTATGGTTTTCGCCGTTTGGTATGTTTTCCTCTTTCCTTTATATAATCTACAGCAATTGTGTATATTTATTTAGGGTAAATCACTTCATACAATTATCAGGCCATGTGTCGAAGTATGGGAATGAATGAATGTTAATTATAGAGACCCATTTTCGTTTTACAAAAACCAGGCTAGAGTTAACGAACTCGGACTGAACCGTAAAACATAAACCAAGTGTATGGGTGGGAAAGGGGTGGGGGAATTCAAAGATGGCTTACTATGCTACGTTATTTGTAGTGTATGATTTTCGCTGGTTATCTTGTTTTCCTCGTTCCTTTATATTGATTTACCTAACTTTTATCTTCTTTGTTTACCTAATTGCCTTTATGTTGTACTGAACATGGTTCAAATGGTTATTACTTTTCATATTATTGTTAGTCAGTAATCACTTTGTAACTTATTTATTGTCAGTAATGTAATAATATTTTTCATTCCAGAATACAGTACATGAGAGAGATTGGTATCATTCAAAAGCTCAGAAATAGACATCTTTCAAATTCACCAAAACAAACTTGTGAAATGAATGATTCCAAAGATCAAGTAGGACTAAAACAGTCCATTGGTGCATTTGTCACTTATGGAATTGGCATCAGTTTAGGTTTGGCAATATTCTGCATAGAATTCCACAAAAGAAATCGGATTAGTTATATTAAATTCATTCGTAAGAAACTAAAAGGTCGATAGATGGTCTTATCAGTCACTTACACCTGGCAAGATTTATTATTTTGTAATATAACACAGTTCACAACTATGAAAACACAGAGCAGAATAAAACAAAAGGCAACCCATATGAATTATTAGATCAACATGCGTATTGCAAAACCTGTGTCATAGGGCATCACAGTAGAAATACACTAAGACTTTTTTCATTAAAAAGGTGAAACCAGGTACATCGAATGCTTTCCAAGCTTGAAAGTTTAACAGTGACCCGCATCAAATTCAAAGCCTCTTTAGACTGTGCTTCAGTTTCTTGTAAAACCAAGCAGCACCGTAGCTGCTTATGTAATGCTCCATTCTAATTTGTACATAATAAATGCAGTAATGACAAATCTTCTTCTTGTTAGGATGTGGTAATTTCTGTCAGGCCTAGTTTCTATTCTACTAACATTTCCTCTATACCTGTTAAGGATGATGGGTATTCTCCAACTGCAGTGCCCAAGCCCTGAGGTATTTTTAGGTAAATAATAATCTAATTTACCAACCAAAACTTGGTGGAAGGACACGGAAGGGCAATGAACCTCTAATACCGAACCTTCAACGTGTCGGTAGTGATTAACTACAGTAAAGGAGAAAAAGAAAATATGACAGTTCGAGTATGGCAACCATGTCCCCCAAGTTCAGTCAGTGCGTGCCGCAGGAAAGGCTGTAGGTTCTCACTCTGCAGCATACAACGAAAACCATGTACTGTATAGGCTGATCGACTGTGGCTGCCCCGAGGGAATTTCAAACACGAACAACACGGACAGAGAAGAAATTTTGAGAACAATTTGTGCATGAGGGCTGGACAGCCAGCTTCCAACCACGACCTCGCGTTCGATCACGGAATGGTGCTAAATCAAAAAAAGAGAGACTTACTGCAATCAATCCACGCAGAATTTTGTAGGTCATAATGAGATCAAAGCGGATTCATCTAATCTCTAAGAGATTAAGTAGAAATCAGGTAAAAGGCAGTTACTACATACAAAACGAGTGCCGGTAATATCTCCATGGTTCCTAATCATTAAAAAGATACGATTTGTTTATTTGACCATACAATAAAAAATATATAATGCAGGAAATGGAGAATGGTCTTTGAAAATGAAAAACAGGCACAATTATGAACATATACATTTTTTATAGCATAGAATACAATGCAAAAGAATATAAATATAATAGAAAATAGTCTGTGCCAGCTATTTGCAACAAGAAGCTATTTGCACCCATAGTAGACTAAGCTAAGAATGGCCCAGACGGATTTTAAAAGAAGTGGCAAAACGCAACATGAGTAGGAGGTGTATTCCAGGACTGTACGACCAACTTAAAGGGAAAAAAATGTGATACATATTTCCTGTGGAGATGTTTCCCCAGAATTTGAAGGGATGACCCTTGGTGTTGGAGTTCGAGAAGCAGAAAGGAGTGTGGACTTTGATTACTTGGTGCAAGATCTGGTCTATTCATTTGCTTTGTATTCTATGCTACAAAAGTATACATGTTCATAATTGGGTCTGTTTTTCATTTTCAAAGACCATTCTCCATTTCCTGCAGTCTATATTTTTTATTGCATAGTCAAACAAACAAATCGTACCTTTTTTATGAATATGAACCATGGAGGTATTACCGGCACTCGTTTTGTATGCAGTGACTGTCTTTTACCTGATTCTACTTGATCTCTTAGAGCAGTAGTTCCCAACCTTTTCTACAGTATCCTCCCCATTGGGACTAGCAGGGAATGGCGCCCCTCCCCCCCAAAAAATAAAATAGCTGTGCAATTTTTTTCACTACGATGAGGCAGTGTTGCCACATGAGAACAAAAATGTCTAGAACGTTGGCTAAAATGGCTGTAGATTGCAAAAAAGTTAGTTAACCACTCAAGTCAATTTTCCCTGAAAGCCGTCATTTTTTATTTTGGTAGGAACTTACTGTGCATTACTGAATCAAAAGCTCTTTCAAAGTCAATAAGTATAACGTCAATGAGTACGTTATAAGCCTAATCAAATGTAAAGTGCTATTCGGTATCACACTGCCCACCCATATCATGTTCTGACAGGTATTTTGACTGTGGAGCTTTGTGGAGCGATAGACCACTGCTGTATAACAGTCGACATAGACGAAGAAATTACCAGAGTTTTTACTAAATACGCCAAAAATGGGATTTGGCTACTTCTGGTCCAGCACATGAACAAACATACAGCACAAGAACTGTCAATAAATAAAGAAAGAAATGCAGCACAAGGTAAAGGGTAAATGAAGCAAGCAGTCTGCATTAAAGAATGGCCTTGTCAGGATGAACTGTCAATGAATACAGTTTTTTTTTTTTTTAAAAGAGCAAAAGATGTTCCCCATAATGCAATTGTTTGACCGGACAACATTCCCCTTTATTCCTGGTTTATTTGGGGCACTGCATTGAGTGCTGAACAAAAATGGTGTAAGTGCCCCTCTTCTGATTACAACATTCATGGACACCGCAAGTCTTTTCGGCATCATGGTAATTTAGTTGATTCCATTAGTAATCCAACATTAAACGTGCAGAGAGATGTTGTTTGTAATTTATATAGACCAATACTTGAGAGCTTTCTTTGGCCACCACAAATTGGACCACTTAGTTGCCTTAGCCAAGGATGACGTCTTACACGCTGTTGTCAAATATGCCTCCACCATTTGCCACCATATTTTCGTACAGCTCGGTTATTTACCATGGGCCCTTTGAAAAAATTAGACTTGTCTTTAAGACGTATACAATTTCTATACAGAGCTAAAGTTATGAACACTACTAAAAAAGTTTTCCTGTTGTGGAAAAATGTAAATTTTTTTCCGTCAATCAAAAGTGATGACGTTACACGACATATTTTGCAATGATGGTGGGACAGTGGACTACTGCTGTCATTGTATCACCATTTTTTTTGTAAGTTATAAGTATTGTACCTGGAATTTTATTCCTACTTTTAAGATTATCATGCACATTTATTTCTTGTCTTGTCGTGTTTATGGTGACCAAGAACAAAATGTAGGTTTTTTTAAGTTGTTCTTTTTAATGCTTGGTACGGGTGTCTTGCACCAATGGGAAAAACTTCGGATGACTCCTTCCAGTCAAATTAATATCATACTAATATAATGAAAATCGTACCAATATTGTGGCTTTATGGTTTTCTTTTTAGTTATTCTGTATTGGTTCCAAAACATTTAGATAATAATATTAATAAAAGATCGTCGGCTTAATCTTGACTGTGGCTTGATGCTGTAGATGTTGGAGTTGTTGGAGTTGTTGGGATGTTTTTACTTTGTTGGAAGCTTCAAGATATTGAACTAGAACTGAATTGTATTGTTCTCAGTATACCGTGTTGTCTGGCTGAAGGGGATTGGTTTATTGCTGTACCGTGTGTTGTAAAGTTTTTACCTTCTGTGCTGATTCCTGATGTTGAGAGAAAAGATGAAGGACGTTCTGCTCGGCGGTCATTTTGTCCTCTTTGGTAACCAAAAAGGCGTACGCAAATATGGTACGACGATTGAATTGGATTTAGTAATTTTGTTTCTTACAGCTGTCCTATCGCACATTGAAACTGGCTAACCATGAAGTCGCTGTGTGATTTGTATGAATTCTAGATTATGACGATTGAAACTGATTTTGATATTAGCTCTAGGCAGTACAGTCCAAAGCAGCTACTACTTAACCTGTAAAATGAATAAGACAAAAAAAATAAATGCGAAGTATGAGAGTAGAGGGAACTGGTTTTATTGACGGTTCTTATAAATTCGAGATTTAATTTGAATAGGTGTGAAACGGCATAAACTACCCTTTTACATTAAGTTAGATCGTTGACAATACGGCTTTTTTTCTCCCATAATCGAGGATACGTACCTCGTACTCACTCAAATATGGATAGATTCACTAGCACGTGTAGAGGTTAATAGGATGATTACACCAAAAGTAAAAACAGAAAATTCAACGTGAGATATGGTTCACGTTCACTGGTGCTTGGTAGGATTACAATCATGATTTCATCAAGAAGTCCTAAATGGAGTGATCATGTGAAGTGGTTGTAGTTCACTGACATGATTCTGTTTATAAATCCATAACAAGCAACTAGCATGGTTGGGGTACACGGAGAAATAAATCCATTGATTTGCTATAATTATAAGTTTCGTATTACAGAAGAATGATTCTCAATTCTGGACCAAGACCTCCCAAAAGGAATGTCTGACATGCATAGCATAAAACGTTGTATATACTTGTGTTCATTTCATGTGGTCTAATTGAATGCTTATAGCCATGGTTGGCAACTTTTTTTGTCCGTATAAAACTTGTTTTCAAAGTAGCAAGGTCAACGAAAGTTAAAAAATAAATAAGAATTACATAAACGCAATGCTACTTCAAAAACCGTATTTGGCCGAATAATTTGTTTCTCTCCACTGGAAAGTTGTGCGGGATTGTGCCCTTGGAAATGAATTGATTGAAATGTTTCTTGTAGTCTGCAGTTTGTCTTGTAATATTTCCTTCAAAAAAATCAATATGGAAGCTACGACTCCAATGAGCAGAACGGCAAATGCTCCAACAGCTTGTTGAACTGGAACCGTCAGAGATGG
The DNA here is from genome assembly GCA_023313725.1 of Lithobius niger. Lineage (NCBI taxonomy): Eukaryota > Metazoa > Arthropoda > Chilopoda > Lithobiomorpha > Lithobiidae > Lithobius > Lithobius niger. The sequence continues at coordinate 23,159 of JAHWFP010133260.1, forward strand.
TTTTTCTTTGCAGACTTCCGGGTCAAGTGGAGGAAGATATTTATATTCCAGTTTTTTCATGATTCCTGAGCTTTTCAAAGACAATATTCTGGAAAAAAAAATTGTGCATGCGTGGTATTAAATCTAACGTCTAGAAGATGAGCCACTATTTTTACAAAAATTAGCAAATGTTCTCTGTATTAAAAACTATTACCTATAATAATTGTTTTTTTTTTTTAACTTTGACGTTATAGAGAATGAATGTGTGTTAATAGCTTAACTTAAAAAAAAAAGCTCCGACTGATCTGATATCAAAGAGTTTCCGTTTTACCAAGGGTTCCTGAGCCTACTGAATACCCTGTAACATCGATTTTGCTTAACAAGTTTGATTAACAAATATAATGTTAACAACAGAAAGCTCGACAGGATTTATCCAATATCATTACAGATTCCGCCCCCTCAGCAGCACTGATTCTTTATAATGTCCTGTGCCATCGACCGTAGTAAACTAGTTTGGCCTTAAATTTATACCATGTCAGAAACTATGGCAGGATATATTAGAGGTTGTAATCGTTTATTATTCACCAATAGCAGTGACACATTTTCGCATAATCTCCAACTTCGATTAAGTTAACGTTAACTACATTAAATAAACTGCAGCAATAAAAAGCATTAAGCAGCATTAGAAGACTTATCCCCTAGATGCTGCGACGGGTGTTTATTATTAAACTAAACGGGTTTGTGGATATACAAATACATATGTTCGCAGCCTTTGCATACTGAAACTTCGATCTGCAACTTGTACCCCATAATACTAACCAAGTTTGCAAAAAAAAATTCATTCCGTAACACAAATTCGTTGTCCGATATTTTGGTGTACCAGTTTTCTATTAAGATACAAAATTCATGCATTGACATGGCCACCGGATGAAGTTAAGGTCAGTAATAGAAAAAACTTTACCTGGTTAACAGCTAGTTACGAGTATCGGAGTGAGGGCAAAAGTATCGTTGCATTTACACAACAGGCTTTTCTTGTTTGCTAAAAGTTGTTAGCTGTCTAAGCTCTATTTATTAACAATGAATTACATGATTCTCTTAAAGGGAAGCGGAAATACGTACACAATAAAATGTATTACAAATAAAGTACAACGTTAATTTTAATCATTGCTTCAATATGTTGTCGTTTGTCGGTATTGCCAAAAAATACACATCTCCTACAAAAAAAAACAATTTCCAGCCATGAGCAAATGATGGAAGAAACCATCGTGCATAGCAACTAGAATTCAGGTTTCAAATTTAGAAATCAGCCCATCACTTTCAATTGAATTTGAGACCGTTTTTTTTGTCATTAATCACGCTGTCATGCCGCATGCTACACACTTGGTGCCTCGAGCAACGATTAAAGCATATTCGTTTTAGTTCGTGCTTACTATAGACAAATCCATAGGGTTTTACGGTTCAGGTAAGGAGGGCAAACTCGAATGGAAGAAAGTATAGGCTAGTCACAAATTTCGAGATAGAGTCACCTTAGCTCGGTTGAGTCTTAAACTAAACTGTTATCGATAAAATTGTCACTTCTGCTGTAATTCTGTATCTCATTCTGATAGAGATATAACTACATCTTTAATTAAATGATGGTGCAGAAAGGTTAGCTACGTAGCTTCGTTCATACAAATTAGAGGGCAACCATTTTGCCAAGTAAATTTTATCGCTAAGTGTAAATCTTACTTAGCTAGCTAGCTGCTAACTTAAGATAATAGCAACTGAGTTTGCAGTCCTTACCTTCACCCTACACGTTGCTCAAGTACGAACATGTAGTGGAGCAGAAGTCAATTTTAGGTAAGCTATGTCTAAGTCTAAAAATTACTTACTTGCGTGACAAGACTTCTGTTATCGGAGATTGTTTTGGTAATATTAAGCCGACTGTCGCCTTTAAGAAACGTTCTTTTAATATTTCTAATTTACAGTTGGACTTGCGAATTCTTGGAATTGAGAATGGTTCGGCGGTGATGTGAACATAGTTTTTCTGGAGTGACATTTCATACGCCACGTCTGTTGAAGTAACGATACTTGCTGGATCACTTTGTATTTTGTTCCAGACTCTTTGAAGTGTACCGTACTTAGCATTCTGTTAGAAAATAATAATAATAATAAAAATTAGCAAAGAGGGGTTAGCAACATTCAGGAGAAAATAATTATGAATCACAAAGAATCATTGGAAGAATAGGAAAGCCAGGCCTATCATTTTCTAATTCGGCTTTCCACAGGTTGGTGGTGAACCTTTCAGCATTCCAACTCATCGTGTACATTTCTCAGTAATGGGTGTAAGTGAGCCTTCTTACATGAAAACTGAAGATGAAGAGAATGCAATTCTACGAACCCGCCTCTCCATATCAATAGTGCAAAGTAATTTACCAAGTGAGTGAATCGAACGAGGTCTTATTTCACGTCATTTTGCTTCGTCTGTGTGTCCGGCTGTATGTTTGTGTGTTCCTAAGTTATGACCAAAGGAATGAACCTATTCGCACGAATTTGGTAGGAATTTTGTTTGAAATATAAAGACTGAGGAGGAAGATATGAAAATAAGGACACGTCACCTCATTGATTGTACGCGCCCATACTTAAACGAATTTGGCCTTAATTCAGCGAACAGGACAGAAAGCTAATGGCTCGATATGTGATATAAAAAAGTGCAGATGCAAAGCTACTCCCATCTAAATTGTACCTGTATTTATTGGTTGAGTGGAGCCTAGTCTGTAACGGACACCAAATTGCAGAATGTATGAGTATCCCAAACGAAAGATCATTTGCTTGAAAGCCTTAAAAGTATTGTTGAGCTCGAATGTTCTTTAAATCCATCATTTATTTCAGATGAAAGTAAGCTTTTTTGAACTTATTGATCTAACTTTCACCGTTACATTTTTGCAATCTCGAAGAGTTAAGGTATTCCGCCACAGCAACACCACCTGTGCTTAAAACGAAACTTAAAAAAAAACGAAAAAATGTAACTGCAACTGCTTTCTTGTAGCAGGAGCTAATAAATGAGTACACGTCCGTAGGACGAATGAGTGTCCATGTTTGAACTATATCGCTTCGTATTCTTCCATTGTAACAAGGTGGTCTGGGAGAGACGCTGTTGGTTTCATTTCACGGATTCAAACCAGTTCAGCTACAGGAATCTTCCCTGAATATTATTTTACCAAAGAAAAACTAAAAGGCATAAACATTCCTGGCTCGCATGTAAACTAGCATTGAGTCAGGAGGCAAAAGACGCGATTACTGTGGTGCCATGTCACTGACAAATCGTAGCACGAGTAGTATTTTTTTTTCTGGTTTAATACTATTCAGCATATTTTTAACGGGTTATCCCAGACAATAGTTACAACCAGTCATTCCACATTTAACTGCACGGGGTCGTGACCCAGACAGGGATGGAGTGCGTGTGGGGTGATATCCCAAGGGGTGGGGTGGAGACACATGACAAAAAAGGGCAAGGAGCGCATCGTGGCACCATTGCCGGCCCCGAAGGGCATCAACTGAATTGCCACCAAACATCGCATAGAATTTACGTACAATTTGGTATAACTTATACATCCTGATGGGGCGAGGTTCATGGGGTTGGGTCGCATGGCGGTGGAGTCTCATGGGGTAAGGGGAATGGGATGAGAGTCGTAGGGGTATTCTGTGGGGTGATATTCAGGAGGGGTAGCCCGTGGTGTAGGGATCCTGTAGAGTCCCCTATAGGTGAAATCCTGTGAGGGGTCCCATGGGGGTGAGGTCTGTGGGGTCACCAAATTTACGTAGAATTTTCTTGCACTTTGGGGGAATTTATACAGCACGATGGGGAGAGGCCCGTGGGGGAGGGAGTCAACCCATGGGGTGACGTTCTGAAAAGGTGGCACGGGGTGGGGTTATGCAGGAGTGGGTGAGGTCACGTTCCTCCATCACTCAGGGCAGCAGGAAAATGCTGTTGGCCTAAGTGATGGAGGAAAGCTACACAGCTGTCAGAGACCCCAACTCGCTTCCATCCTTGAAACACTTGTTACATACCCTGATGAGGAAACACAGGCAGATGACATCATCATTGGTTCTGTTCTGCTGAATAGTCTGCTACCCAAGACATCAAAGCCAGGAACGTGAATTCAGATGCAGGGTCACAACCAATTGCATCAATCTTCCTTAATGACAATGATTGAACTATTCAATGGCATTACTGATAAAATAGCACAGTTGGCGACGCCAAACGTAGACATTGTGACAAAAAAGAAAACACTGTCAGCACTAATTCCATCAGCTTAGATGAGGTGGCTCCCTGTTACCACGAAAAGGCTGAACAATGACATTTGCGCGTGTCGAGCAGCACAACAAGGCAACAAAGTCATCATCGTAAAAGCCACAGTTGTTCTCTTCATAAGAGCTCGCTTTTTCCGAGCCGTGCGAGAGATTTGCGTACATCAGCAGTGGATTCCTTTCAGCCAAGAACGTTACCTGAGGTGGATTCCAGTCACGATTTTTTTTTCTTTTGGACTGGAGAAGAGCAGAGATATTCTGTAATTCCATGCCTTCCTTCGTGAGTAAGTTGCAAATGCATAAACCATTTCAGTTGCCTTTTTAGAGTAAATTTGGCATGTCTGCCATGTCATTATTTGCCAATACTTTTATGCTGTGGCAGCAGCCATTATTATCCATTACTGTGCCATTGGGGACAATCTCTAGAATTTTCTCATCTTTTTTTTTACATTAAATTGTTTCAGGAGTGGCATAAAACAATAGCCTCGAAGATAATTCTCCTTCATGTTCTTGACACCATATTGCTAGTTATCGAACTCTAGTGACGACTGTTATTTTTGTGGAAAACGCCTACGTTGCAATTTGCGCTGTGTAAGTTTTTACCTAACACGCCTTCATAATTTTCTAAAAGCCATTACACAATGGGCAGCAAGTAAACGACAGCCACCAGCCAATCACGTCTTCTTAACAACGATTAAACGACCACACGGTACTTTATCAGATTAAACTGTCAGCCTCATCCCTCCATCTTGTTTGTACGATTGACTCGTCTGGTATCCTGGGTTCTGTCATATAACAAAAGTATGAAAGAATTGCATTGGTAGGCCTAAATCAATTTTTAAACACGCACGACGTACTCGACAGTCCAATGACACATTATTTGGCTTCCCAGCGATGCGTACTTATTCTTTGGTTACCATGGTGACAGAAGATCAAAGGCAGCATTACCTGTCCGCCGAAGCGCATTACGCCGCTTTGGTTTAGGCCTATTGCCACCGCTATGCGAAGCGTGGCGGTCGAAGCTACCCAAGAACTTAAAATATTGCGTGCTATTTGAATTAACCGGAAATAGCAGAAAATAAAATGCTAATGAATTTCGTAAAACTTAGTAATAATAATAATAATTTTATCCGCAAAGAAAATGAATGGGTCCAGAGATGGGCTTGAACGCCACTGACACCTGGCCTAAGGTTACACAACAACAAAAAAGAAACGTACGCTTTACTTGAGAAAATAAACTGTGGTATTTACAGTTAAAATAAAATGAAGCCATGAAAAAATTACGGGTTTAAAGGAAACCAGTCGTGGAGCTGTATGTGACATAAACTGAAGGCTTTTATCATAAAATGAAACTTGGACGTGCCATAACCAGGTGTAGCAAAATTAGGCCCTTTCTAAAAAAAAATGCATACAGATTAAAACAAAAAAAGTATGTACAATAAAAGAGGTAAAATACAGTTAAAATAAATAACGTTTCAAAAACCTAGATACGTCAACCAATTTAAAAATTCTTCCTGAAAACAGACACAAGAACAGACATTAACCAAATGTAATGGGAGAGAATTCCATACTGCAACTATTCGCTGTCCGAAGAAAAACTTCCGACAGTCCAATTTAGCTTTTCCATCAATTAACTTAAAATTATGACCTCTCCTTACACTATTGTTACGGAGATGGAACATGTCAGAGTAATTAAAGTCCATGGTATAGTGCAGAATTTGGTATGTCATGGCCAGATCGGCCCTCAAGCATCTTAATTCTAATAAATCTAAACTGATGTTTGCTAGTCTTTCTTTGTAAGTTAGATTATGCATTCCAACCAGGCTTTTTGTGAAGCGTCTGTGTACTTTCTCTATCAAATCGATGTCACCTAATAAGTGGGGGGGACCAAACAGGATTCGCATATTTCAAAATTGGACGAACGTAAGTCTTATACGCAGAGATCATAACTGAAGTATTTTTTAGAAGTAAAACAGCGTAGCTGATCATAGCTGCTTTACAGTGAGCACACCCGAGAAAAAAAATTACATTGTGTACTGAATTTAAGATCTGATGTGAACCATACTCCTAAGTCTTTTCTTTGGGTAACTTAGGGTAAGGATGTGCCTCTTAAAACGTATGGCAAATGTTTATTTGTACTACATTTAGTAGAGCTACATTTAGTTGTACAACTCGGTAACTGCCAATATTCTGACCAGGTAAAAAGCGAGGATAGTGCTGCAGAAAGTCTAATGTAGTTTGACGGATCAGTGGAGGGACCATGTAATATTGTAATATCACTACAAGTTAAATCATTTACGTACAACACAAATAACAGGGGTGTTAAAATAGACCCTTGTGGAACTCCGTTAGTAACTGGCAGTTCATCCGACAGTGTGGTGCCCACAACCACCGTCTGCGTACGCCTAGTTAGAAACTCTTTAGTCCATGAAACAAGCCTACTAGCAAAACCCTAATTCCTTAGATTTGCAATTAGTTTAGTATGGATAACAGACTCGAACGCTTTGGCGAAATCAACAAGGAGGGCATCAGTTGGGATGCCATTTTCAGTGTTCTTTGTCCAATCCTCAAGAACTTCAAGTAATTGCAAAACAGTTGACCTACGTGGAAGAAAACCGTACTGATCCTTAAAATTTATGACATTAAAGTTAACGAACATCAACATGTTCTGCCTAATAATTCTTTCCGTAATTTCACAGGGAATGGCTGTAAGGGCAATTGGGCAATAGTTGGAAGGTTTTGATTAAAACAAAAAAAAAAGGATGTACAATAAAAAAGGTAAAATACAGTTAAAATCTTTTTTTTAAATAGGTGTTACTCTGGCTGTCTTCCAACATGATGGAAGCACACAATCAACAAATGACTTAGAAAAGATATACGCCAAGGGACCACAGATTTCATTGGCATCTCCTCGTAGAATTTTGCAGAGCATTCATCAGGCCTTGGCTTAAAGGAGTTTAAAGTACATAGCACATTAGAGGGTGAAAAGTTTATCTCCAGGCTTGGTAAGTTGGTATACCCATCTGGAAGTGGAGGTACGACCCACTGTCAACAATACAATTGTAAGTAAAAAAAAATATATTAAACTTATTTGCTTAGTGAGCTCATCCGACAAAAATGTATCTCCCACCTTAAGAGGCGGTATTGATTGCTTGCTTTCCAGCTTAGTTTTCATAAATTTATAAAGTGCAGTTAAGTTACTCTGTTTGATAACTTCACACTCAGCTGTTTCAGCTAAGGCATTTACTTTAGTTGTGTATTCTTTGATACGTTCAATATAGCTGAGTTGATTATCCTCAGCGGAATATTTGCGTAGAATGCGCCAACGTTTTAATTTCTTGCGACGTAATTTGCATAAGACACAAGGCATCTTACAAGAAGTAGTGTAACTAGAGGAAGCCGGGTTTTAAATTACGCCCTCGTTAATCTTAGCATGGAACGAGTCACAAATAATGCCTATGTTATACTCATTATGTAATAATGACCAATCTACATCCATTAGAAAGTTTCGTAACCCAGAAAGGTTTATTGGCCTATTTTTACTGGAGAGACTGGACAAATCTGTATATGAGCAGAGACCATGAAATGATTGCTAGAGCCGAAATGGTCAAGGACATGGATATTGAAAATTACACAGTCACCATCAGTGAGAATGAGGTCAAGAATATTATTACTTCTAGTAAGTTTAGTGGCCAACTGGATTAAACCCAGCTCCGTAACTTGATCTAAAAATAATCCTCTGAGTAGTGTCAGAAACCTTCAAAGTGTTCCAATATATTTTGGATTGGTTGAAATCGCCTAAATAAAGTTATACCTGGTGCACTAAAACCAGTTTTAAAACAGTTGCACATGGAACAGACCTGGCCCTCGTCGCAGCCATCCGGAATGTACCCAAGAAGAACATTAATGTTATAATCAACAAGGATAAGGCGCATTGCTTCGATGTCAGCATCGACATTCATTACATAGATATTTATTCCACGTTTAAATGCAACAAGACAGCCACCACCTCTAGCCCGCCTAAAAACGTCAAAATTTGAATGGCCCAGAAGCATACCATTAGAAGCAGAGTCATGCAATCAAGTCACTACTACGAAAACAAGTTCAAAATTGCCACTAAGTAGTGCAGTACCTTAAACTCTGCTAATTTGTTTACAAGGCTGCGTGCATTTATAAAACCAAATCGGCTGGCGTCTTTGGTGAGAGCAACACTAGAAATGATTGGTGATGTAGGGCGAACATTATGTCCAATTACAGTACACTAGTTTCCCAACCTCTTGTTATTGAGGTTGAGTTTACCATTATGGAATGTAACATTAACCACGTACAGTTTATCAAATGCAGTCAAATTCAACCATCAGCTGATAACAACAGTGGGTTACTAATCACCAGATTCCACATGGAAATTAATGTTGCTCCAATAGTTTTGCACATTGGCATTATATGGCCATTACATTTAACAATGAAAGGATTTACATCAGCCAGGGCACCTTTGACGAAACGGACCAATCACTGCAATGGATGCTGCTGGTAGGTCGGACCTAATAGCAGAACACAATTTGCCTAGTCTAGTAGCAATACCAGTAGCAGTATCAAGGTTAACATTGTGTGATCCCACACACAGAATAATCTGTGAGTAATCACTGTCGGAGCTTAGTATATTTGGAAAGCTACCAGTAATATGTTCCATTGTTGTACCAGGAAATGTCAAGGTAATTGAGTGGCTGCCAGATCTAACGGAGCACGAAGATACCTCACATGAGAGCCTTCCAAAATCAAAGTACGGCCAGAGGTGTTGGTTTTTCGGCACAACGATGAGTGGTCACTTGATTACTGACTGTTCCAGCAAAGGGACCCGCAACTTGAAGATATCGACCACTTACAGGATTCCTGAGTTCCAGTTCTCTCATAAATTCATGATTTGATCGAGAAAATGGCAGATTGGTTTTGATGAACCACCAGACATGGTGTTGTTACAATCATTAACAGGGGCAACAGGCACAAGATGGTCTACATGAACAGAGACTACTTTTAAATTTTGCGCAGCAGAGGTGGTGGCCGTTCTTACACGTCCGGCTCTATAACCTCAGGACCAGATGCGATACCAGTACCAAAAAACCGCGAAGAGCTTCTAGTTCTGGGGGAGGCAGTATGTATGTCTACGTTTGCTGTTAACCTGCAACATTCCAATTGATTTTTGAGAAACAGTTGTTACCAGAATATCCCAGAAGACTGGCTGTTTTTATCACATAAGGTAGCAGCATTTAACAAGATTTCGACCTTCATGTCATACTCTTTAAAATTCTTCTCAATCAATCTGGTCGAACCCCTTGAAAGGGGACCTTGGCAAAGTCCCCGCTAGGACTGCCGGCTAGGATAGCGTGAGAGGCTACCATGCTCCTTCAGTGGCTAATGGAACTGTTCTGGCCAATTATGGACAATCTTTCGGCCCCTACGATGATCGGAGGTTTCCCGGATCGAATCCCCGGGTTGGCACCTCCCTTTACCAGATATTTCTTTTTCTCTAAAAATCTGGCAATGTTCAAAAATGGGCCGGTTCAGCCATACAAGCATTAAGTTGCTTTGGCTGACTCAAGGCTCAAAGAAATTAATTTAGAGAAAAAAAAGAAAATTCCGAGATGGGGATTTGGAAATATGGAGAATTTATTGCCCATATCAAGGACCGCGGTAGCTGTCCTTATGTAAGCCTCAGCATGAACTTCCATGTTAAACGTCAAACTTTGAACTCCTATAGTCTCGCCCAGAATTGACATAGACCAACGAAATTCGGTATTTGGGGTCGTGTCGTAACTATTTCACCACATTACAAATTTTAATGACAACAATCAAACCGTTCGGCGTCCACAGCATGTCCATTTCTTGTTGTTGTTCTTGTTGTTGTTGGGACTCTTTGCCCTCACCTGGAGACCGAACCACTGAACCGATTTTCAAGTTCTATAGCTTAAAACGTAGGTCTGGACTAGGCCTAGGGCCTTTAGTATGCTATTTTAATGTAACTGCATTATTCTTGACACGGAAAGCCAAATGGGCTAAAACCTTTGCTCTCACCTAGAGATCGAACCAATGAACCGATTTTCAATTTGTATAGCTTAAAATGAAGGTATTAATACCGACCAGGGCCTTTTGAACCCGAATTTGATGTGACTGCAGTATTCTCGTTAGCAGAGCAATTATTATTGCAGAGCACTGTGCAGAAATCATTAATGTTGCTGTTGGGACTCTTTGTCCTCACCTGGAGATCGAACCACAGAACCGATTTTCAAGTTCTATAGCTTAAAACGTAGGTATGGACAAGGCCTAGGGTCTTTCGCAGGCTATTTTAACGTAACTACAATATTCTTAACACGGAAAGCCAAATGGGCTAAAACTTTTGCTCCCACCTAGAGATCGATCCCATGAACCGATTTTCAATTTGTGTAGCTTAAAATGTAAGTATTAACACCGACCAGGGCCTTTTGAACCCGATTTTAATGTGACTGCAGTATTCTCGTCGGCAGAGCAATTATTACAGCAGAGCACTGGGCAGAAATCATTAATGTTGCTGTTGGTACTCTTTGTCCTCGCCTGGAGATCGAACCACAGAACCGATTTTCAAGTTCTATAGCTTAAAACGTAGGTATGGACAAGGCCTAGGGCCTTTTGCATGCGATTTTAATGTAACTACATTATTCTTGACACGGAAAGCCAAATGGGTTAGAACCTATGCTCTCACCTAGAGATCGAACTAATGAACCAATTTTCAATTTGTACAGCTCAAAATGTAGGTATTAACACCGATCAGGGCCTTTTGAACACGATTTTGATGTTACTGCAGTATTCGCATCGGCAGAGCAATTATTATTGTAGAGCACTGGGCAGAAATCATTAAGCAGAGTAACAAATTTTTGCAGAAATTTTGCAGAAAACATAAATTTGGTACACAAGTCATTCTTAACAGTAAAAATCGAACCAGCCATGGACCCCAATGAAATACCCAAATTCCATCAGTGCCCCCCCCCCCTCCCGCCCCAGAACCTCCTCGTGATGCCTCCCAGGGGTTTGGGCAACAAATTCTTATAGATCAAGCTAAAAACATGAAATTGGGTGCAAAAGTCACTCTTAGCCGTATAAAACGAATCAGCCATGGAAAAGACTCTCTTATAACAGTTATTTTAAGGTGATTACACTGTTCTTTTTTGTGTTATTCTTGCTAAAACAAGAAAAAAAATAAGGGATATTGGTATTAAAAAACGCTTAAGCGTATAAAATACGGATGTAAGCCTTAAAAAACTTAAAGCCCTAAAGGAACAGATATTAGAAAAAGACATGTAAGCCATCAGCGTCGCACTAATACGTGTAAAAGAAGCTCCAGCTTGTTTTTTGGGTCGCTGGAGATTCTTTTACACGTATTAGTGCTACGCTGATGGCCTACATGTCTTTTTCTAATATCTGCCCTGGTGAAAAAAACAATAGAGAACAGTAACCAAATACCTATACCGGTCTACTGTTTTACAGTGTATTCTACTGTCTGGTATTGTCTTTTACTGTTTTCTATTGTCCTAACAATAAGTCTTATTGTTCCTTACTGTTCTCTACTGTACAGGAAACAATAGCTGAACCGTAAGTAAACAATTAAGGACAGTATAAACAATAGAAAATTTCTACTGTTTGTATTGTTTCACGATCGTGTATTGTTCGACAGTAAGTTTTGCTGTTTTGTACTGTAAAACCATAGATGAACAGTAGTACGGTATTTTGGACAACAAAAACCATAGACAACTTCTACTGTCTTCTATGGTTCCGACAGTCTGACAATAACTATTGTTTTTTTATATTGTAAAACAATTGCTATTGTTATGGAAACAGTAAATGAACAGTAAGGAAGGTTTCTGGACAGTATAAACAATACACAACTTCTGCTGTCATCTATGTTCCTACAGTCCGACAATCAGTTTTGCTAGTTTATATTGTAAAACGATAGGTATTGTACAACCAACAATAACCACAGTAAGTAAGGTCGAATGAATTAGTGGTTAATAACGGTGCAGTGGGTTATCTTTATGCCAGTTGACAAGTGGCCGTATTAGTAAAGGAGATGGACTGGTTTGCAGGTTCGAATCAGGGTCACGTCACTTGAATGAAACCTAAATACATCAAGGTGGCTCACTGCACTACATCATTCCAGAGTATCATTTTTCTGGTCACGGTTGTGACTTTAATAATGGGTTCAGTGAGTTACCTTTATGAAAGTGGTCAAATGGTCATATGGGTAAAGGCAATATGGCAATGGTCCGGATATGGACCAGTTCGCCAGTTCGAATCTGGATCATGTCGCTTGAATGAAACGAAAGTGCATAAAGATGGCCTACTGTACTACGTTATTTCTAGTGTATGATTTTCGCTAATGGCGTATTTCCAATTTTCATGACTGAAAAGAATTGTATGAAAAATTAAAATGTATATCTAAATATGATTTTTCCTAA
>JAHWFP010133262.1:0-21636 GCA_023313725.1 Lithobius niger
TCAAGAAATTTTTTCCCAACTTTTTGTTCCTCAATATAAAAAAAGGATAAAACATTTTTGTTCCTCAATATTTCTTTTAAAAAAAATATATTATTGGTCTAAAATGAACTCGTAAACGGTTCAATAAATTTTTTTTTCCCAACCTTCCAACTTTTTATTCCTCGATATAAAAAAAGGATAAAACATTTTTGTTCCTCAATATTTCTTTTTAAAAAAAATATAAAAATTTAAAGTTGTACCGTACATTTTTATTCCTCGTTATTTAAAAAAAGGATTTCTCGTTTCAGAAATGGACATTAAAACCGTTTTCACCTGCATTTATTGCCGAGAAACTTTCCGTACACAGCATCTGCTGCGAAACCATCTACGTTCGAATCACCCCTCTGACTGGGAAGAATGCGCTTGTTTCGTAGACGATTTACCCAATTATCTCAACAATCACTGCCTTTCACGAACTCATGGACTTTGTCACCGAAGATACGAAATGCCACTGTCGGAAGAATTCGGTGATCCACTTCGCTTCTTCCTGTCTGCACGCATGGCTTTGCAAAATCTGCTAGTAATTTGTCTAGAACAGATGGTTAATTGTAAGGTGCAGCTTTGTTTGGGAATCGAATTTTTTAGAAACGAGACATTATCGGAGACTGGTTTTTGGTCCAGATATTCGGAATTATACAACCCGAATGACATTCCAGCTGTATTGGACGAAGCATTCCGTAAAATTCAAAAATCCATCGACGTTTATGCCAGGGAAGGAAGTGGTTGGGCTATAAAACGAATCACCAACTTGATCATCAGAGTGGCGGAGTATCGACCGATGCGAGCTTCGTCGTATATTCCACTCCCTAGAAAACTCGAGGCCAAGGCAAAATCGGTAGTAAACATTCAAAATCTAAACGACGCAAAATGTTTTCTATACTCGACGTTATCATCGGGTTTGGGGTTAGACAGTACTAACCCCGAAGATTACGAAGAGCTCGAAGACATGCTCGACACTAGCTCTCTCTCCTACCCGACCAAGTTCGAGGAAATTGAAAAGTTTGAAAAGCTGAACGATCTTTCTATCAACATCGTCGGTTTTAACGACGACGAGGGATTGTACCCGCTCAGAGTTTCCAAGAACTACGACGGACTACCCATTGACCTTCTCTCGTTGAGTGACGCGGACAACACCCATTACTGCGCCATTACGGACATTGCTACGTTTTTACGTTATCAAGGCTCGGGGACTCATGCCAAATACTACTGCCGAAACTGTTTTGCAGGATTTGGAATGGAGTGGATGCTTTTAGTTCACCGAAACGAATGCGTCAAAATCAATCCTGCGCAAGCTCTCCGATTTAAGGCTCGAGGAGAGAACTTTCTCGAGTTTAAACATTTTAACCGTCAAAACCCATTTTCTCGGATCATCTATGCCGACTTCGAGTGTCTACTCCTACCCATCCACACCGCTCAACCGGGCCCATCGACGAGCTGGACCACCCGAATTCATCGACACGCACCTTGCAGCTTCGGCTACGTCGTGATCGGTCAGAACGGGGAGATCGTTAATCGAGACTACTACTTGGGAGAAGATGCGGTGGAAGTTTTTTATAAACGCATGAAGAAAGAAGCGCGACATTATAACGAGTTGTTGAAAAGGATACTACCCCTCAATCTTTCCCCCGCCGAACAGGTCAGTTACGAAGAGGCCAAAGTCTGTCACTATTGCGAAAAACCCTTCCCCTTTTTGGTTTCGAAAGGCGACCCCAACACTAAAGTTAGGGATCACTGTCATATTAGCGGAAAATATAGAGGACCTGCTCACTCGAAATGTAATCTCAACGCTCGAGAAAAAAGAACCATCCCAGTCGTATTCCACGGTCTAGAAGGGTACGACATGCATCTTCTCGTACCCGCAGTGCACATGTTTAAGGGACAAGTTGACGTTATCGGTCGGAATGCCGAGCGTTTTCAGAGTATGACGATCAAGAGGTTAGACAGCGGGATAAGCCTTCGATTCATAGACAGCGTGAATTTCCTTAAAGCTTCGCTGGATACTTTGGTCAAACACCGCAGGAGCTTCCCGATTCTGGAGGCAGCTTTGGACTCTGGTTTAAAATCCTCTTGGTTCGTCGAAGAAACTGCGCGAGACAGCGTTGTAGATCTGCTGACCCGGAAGGGTGTTTACCCCTACGAGTACGTTACCGACATGTCCGTCTTCGAAAAAGAAGAGCTTCCCTCTCGAAAATGCTTTTTCTCTCAACTGAAGGACGAAGAGTTGGCGGGTGAGGAGTACGTGAGAGCGCTCAACCTGTGACTCAAGATGAAAGTAAAGAAATTCGGCACCTATCACGAAATCTACCAGATGACCGACGTTTTCCTACTCGCCGACATCTTCGAAGATTTCAGGAAAATATGCCTCGCCAACAACAAGTTGGATCCCTGTTACTACATCTCTACTCCGGGATTTAGTTGGGCGGCACTGTTGAGAATGCAGAAATCCAAGTTGGAGTTGTTTTTACACTCGGGAAAACACAACATGATAACTTCCGGCATCAGAGGCGGCGTGTCGTTTATTTGCAAGAGATATTCGAAGGCGAACAACAAACATCTGGCCAATTTCAATCCCGGTGAACCCTCCATTTATATAATTTACTTGGATATGAATAACTTGTACGGTTTCGCTATGAGAGCTCGTCTCCCTTACGACGGATTTCGCTACTTGACCAAAGAAGAAATTCGGACCTTAGACATTGATACCGTGCCGGACGATGCGGATGTCGGATATATACTCGAAGTCGACCTAGAATACCCCGCAGAGCTTCACGACTCGCATAACGACTATCCCCTAGCTCCCGAGAAGCTCGAGATCGGAGAAGACCTCGTCTCACCCTTTTCCCGAAAACTAGCGGAAGATATCAATCACGACATCAAACCTTCTGCCAAGCTCGTGCCGAATCTCCTGCACAAAAAGAACTACGTCGTTCACTACCAAAATTTGAAGTTTTACCTGCATCACGGATTGATTCTTCGTCGAATCCGAAGAGTACTGAGCTTCAACCAGAAACCCTGGATGGAGGGGTACATCAATTTCAATACGGAGAAAAGGCAGCAATCGACCGCACCCTTTGAAAAGGATTATTTTAAACTGTTAAACAACTCGGTATTTGGAAAGACGATGGAAAATAAACAGAAGCGAGTCAACGTGAAACTGTGCACCGATCCCAAGAAAGCGATCAAGTACACCTCTCAGCCTCACGCGGATTCGTTCGAAATCCTTAACGAACATTTAGTGCAGATCAACCGCAGAGTCAGGAGCGTCTGTTGCGATCTACCGACGTACTCTGGATTCAGTATTCTGGAACTGTCAAAACTGGCCATGTTCCGCTTCCACTACGAATACATTAAACCCAAGTACGAGGACCGTGCCAAACTCCTGTTTACCGACACCGACAGCCTCTGCTACGAAGTGGAAACGGACGATGTGTACGAGGATATGAAGCGAGACCGTGAACGTTTCGATACCAGCAATTATCCGAGAGATCATCCCTTGTACTCCGAAGCAAACAAACAAGTCCTGGGGAAGATGAAGGACGAGATGGGTGGCGTTCCCATCTTAGAATTTGTGGGTTTACGATCCAAAATGTACGCCATTAGAGCGCAGAAAACGAAGACATCCATGAAGGCTAAGGGCATCCAGACATCTTTCGTGAAGAAACACTTGGACTTTGACGATTACGAATCTGCCCTAAGAATGCCAGTACCCGCACCGAAAGGAACCTGGACTAAAATCGCCAGCTCGAAACACGAACTAAGCACGGTGAAAATTACGAAATCTCTCCTCTCGGCCTATGACGACAAACGTTTTATCCTTGACAATGGGGAAGATACGCTAGCCATCGGTCATCGAGATTCCGGCATGTGGCGAGAGTACGAAGACGACTTCGACTCCGACGTAGACATCATGACTGACGAGGAGGAGGAGGAGAGAGCGAGTTTAGCGTTCATCTCGAAGGAGAAGGAGGTGTTGAACGATGCTAAAAGAGAGGAAGAACGGGTTAGATCGGTACGACGATCCGCGGTACTAGAAAACCGAAGGATGAAGCTGAACAATCTCGTGGCGTGGAAGGAAAAAGAAAAAGCTAGGCGAAGAATGTTGGATAGGGAAAGACGGGCCACGATGTGCCCGGTGCTGAAAAAGACGAGATTAGAGAAAAATGCCGCTTGTATGAGGAAGGCTCAAGAACGAGAGTTTGAGGAGGAAAAGAAAGCCAGATTGGAGAAAAAGGCTGCTAGTATGAGGAAGGCTCAAGAACGAGAGTCTGAGGAGGAAAAGAAAGCCAGATTGGAGAAAAAGGCTGCTAGTAAGAGGAAGGCTCAAGAACGAGAGACCGAGGAGGAAAAGAAAGCCAGATTGAAGAAGGATGCTGCTCGGAAGAGGAAAATCCGCACGCTTATGAAATGAGAGACCGTCAATGCCATCGGGGACCCAAGGCGGTCATTCCCTTTCCTTCCCAACCCGTTTTCCCCTCCCAATCCCACCCCCATCCCACCTCTCCTATAACTGCAACCTTGATGCTGGTGGAGAGGCTTACCCCCTGGTTGAATATGCGAATATTAAAAAAACCGAGTTCGAAAAAAAAGCTATAAAAATAGACTCGGATTTTTTTTTGACAGTTCAATTGGGGAAACCAATAGCAGTATCAATCAAAAAAAGGTA
Organism: Lithobius niger; assembly: GCA_023313725.1. Taxonomy (NCBI): domain Eukaryota; kingdom Metazoa; phylum Arthropoda; class Chilopoda; order Lithobiomorpha; family Lithobiidae; genus Lithobius; species Lithobius niger. The sequence continues at coordinate 4,703 of JAHWFP010133262.1, forward strand.
TTCACCAAATTGACAAAAAAAACTGAAAGTGACGTCATTACCCCCACTTTGATCACGTGACCGGAAGTGACGTCATTAGGGCGTGTGACGTCGTAAGTGAGGTATCATGGAGGCATCAAAAGGAAACAAAAAGGCATCAAAAAGCACTTTCCTACCATCCTCCAGATCGATGAAAACTAAAAAAAGGGGAGGGGGACATCACTTCCCACCCTCCTCCAGATTGACAAAAAAGTACCAAAAGACACTTTTCCACTATCTTCCAGATTGATAAAAAACGAAAGAAAGGTAGCAAAAGGCACTTTTCCACCGGAAGTGACGTCATTAACCCCACTGTGTCGTCATAATTGAGAGTCATGGAGGTATCAAAAGGATGCAAAAAGAGTAGCAAAAGGCACTTTTCTACCATCCTCCAGATCGATGAAAACCGGAAGTGACGTCATTACCCCCACTTTGATCACATGACTGGAAGTGACGTCATTAGGCTCACGTCGTAAGTGAGGTTATGGAGGTAGCAAAAGGATGCAAAAAAGTAGCAAAAGGCACTTTCCCACTATCCTCCAGATTGATGAAAACTAAAAAAGTGGGGGTAATGACGTCACTTCCCCTCCAAATTGATGAAAAATAAAAAGTAGCAAAAGACACTTTTCCACCATCCTACAGATTGAGAACGAAAAAAAAAGGTAGCAAAAGACACTTTCCACCATCCTACAGATCGATGAAAACCGGAAGTGACGTCATTACCCCCACTTTTCATCACCTGACCGGAAGTGACGTCATTACCCCCACTTTAATCACGTGACCGGAAGTGGGGGTAATGACGTCACTTCCGTCCGGGGATGGATGTACAACTCAATCGCGTTATTACCCTACTGATGATCTGGTCGTAGTAGGCTTTTTATATGACCATTTTAATCCAGTTTGCGATCATGGGTGTTGAGGTGACATTTGTTCTTTTGGAGATGGCAGGAAGCGTTGAAGTCGACCCTTGCGGCATTCAACATCGGCAGTTCGCTTGATGTAGTAGCGTAGTGCATGGACAGGGCATAGCGTTCTTTCAGGTTCGTCGCCAGGAATGTTAGCGTTGGTATGATGATTGGCTTTGAGGGTTCCGAGGGTTTCTGTGTTTTGGCTCGAAAATCCAGGCGAGGCCTTAAATGGATGAAATTGTAATCGTCAACGAAGAAGCAGTAGGCGGGGTCACACGAGAGAGCTTGCATTTCGCTATTTCAGTGACTTGCCACGAGAGATGTTAAGAAGACAGTCTTCCTTGTAAGGTGGTTAATGAGGCAGGTTTAAATTGGTTTGTAAGGTTCTTTCATGAGGGATTCGAGTACTAGAGGTAGGTTCCATTACGGGAAGGTCTTTTGGGTGGAAGGGCGTTCAACCACGAATGATTTCAGTAATGTTGATATGAGAAAGTCTTCCAGGACGTGTTTTTTTCCTGCTGCCTTAAAAACTGAGTTGAGTGCAGACCGGTAGACCAAGATAGTGGAACCTTTGAGTCCATCTTTAAAAAGGTCGGTGAAGAAGACTAGAAAGTATTGTACAGGGGGATTGATCGGATTAATCTTTTTCCGGTTACACCAATGAAACCATCATTTCCAGTGGCTGTCGTAGAGTTTGTTGGTTGAGTCTCTGGTAGCTTTGCTGGTGATTCTCGTGGCCTGCTCTTCAAAAATTCCTATCTTTTTGAGGAGTTGGATGATAGTAACCACCCGTGCAGGTGTAAGATTCGGGGGGTTCCGATAGAGCCAGGTGCCCTTTTGCTGGGTTAGCAGGTTTGGGAGATTGGGGAGTTCTCGTGGAAGATCTATGAGTAGATTTAGGAGTTGGGGGAAACCATGGGGCAGCTGGCCAGCTTGGTGCGATCAGGAGAAAGAATCCTTTGGTTTGGTTGATCTTCAGAAGGATTGATGATAGGAATTTGAACGGAGGGCATAGGTAAGCAGACAGGTTCTTCCATGGGAGCGTTAGGGCGTCCACTGCGCAGGCATGTTCGTCCGGGACAGGACTGACAAACTGGGGAAGTCTTGCATTGTGGCTCGTGGCTAATAGGTTGATCATTGGTTTGCCCCAGATGTTGAAGAGGTATTTGCAGTCTGATGTTTTGAGGGTCCATTCCCCAGAAGATGGTTTGTTGCGGGAAAGAGCATCTGCTATCACATTCCGTTTGCCAGGGATGTAGAGTGGTTGTAAGGTTGTGTTGAGAGTTTGGCAGAGTCTGAAGATTTCTGAGGTGATGAGATGTAGAGGACGGGAACGGGTTCCACCTTCTTTGCTGATGTAAGCAACGGCCGTCAAGTTGTCGGCTTAAATTTGGATTATTTTGCCTGCTACAAGGTGCCAAAAATGATCAAGGGCATGGAAGATGGCTTTCATTTCTAGGACGTTGAAGTGGTCGGCCATGCCACTGAGCCAGGTCCTGGATGCTTCGAGATCTTGAAGTGTGCTCCCCATCTGACTTGCAAAGCGTCTGTTAAAAGGAGAAGGTCTGGAGGAGCTTCATGTAGGGGAACTGATTTTGAGAGATTGGTTACGTTCATCCACCGATGAAGGATGTCCCATGAAAAGTTGTTGTCGGAGGGTTTGGTGGCCTTGGAAGTTGGGTGATGGGAGCCCCAGATGTCGATCCGAAAGTGGTGAAAGGGGCGGGTCATCCATCTGCCGTAGGGATGGAGATTGGTGATGGAATCCATTTTCCTATTAAGGAGTTTAGGGATGTGAGAGAGTGGTGTGATATTTCGACGAAAGATTGGCCGTGCGTAAGACGATCATTCTTCCTTTCCAACGATGGCATTACTGATGCCTTTAGCAAGTTGAATTCTACTCCAAGGAAGATGAAATTTTGTGCTGGGAGGAGTCTTGATTTCTTTCAGTTGATGCCGAAACCCTGTTTGTTAAGGAGATAGGCGGTGAACTCTTTGTTTCGAGTTAGTTGGCCAGGGTTCATATTGTTGAGGAGCCAATCGTCCAGGAATGAGTTTGCTGTTATTTGGTGGCAGTGGAGATGGCGTAGGATGGGATTTAGTACTTTCGTGAAGATTCGAGGGGCAGCGTTTAGTCTGAATGGGAGGCTTTGGAGTTCGAAAACTTTCTTCTGTTACATGAAACGGAAGTAGTGGATATATGCCGGGTGGAGTGGGACATGCAGGTAGGCATCCTCGAGGTCGATCGATATAGTCCATTCCATGAGCTTCAGCGAAAGTCGAATGACTCTATCTATTTTTTGACTCCAGTGTTTCCATTTTGAAGTGTTTGTTGTGCATGAAGTGATTGAGAGGTTTTAAATTGAAAAATAATTCTTTTGCCGCTGGACTTCTTTGGTTTTAGAAAAATGGAGTTGTAGAAGCCAGGTTTGGCAGGTTTGGGACAGAAGCGGATGGCGTTTTTGCTTAAAAGTTCGTTTACTTCTTTGTTTAAAGCGGGAGATGGTTTGGTTGCAAATTTCCATGGAGGTCGGCTTGAGAGGCGAGGCTTTTTTTATGAAAGTAGGGTGAAAACCTTGGGAAATGATGGAGAGGATTGACTTTTCCTGTTGTCATTTCTTTCTAAGCTGGGAGGAACTGTTTGAGGTGGCCGCCGATCAGAAGGCTGTGTGGATTGTCACCGGTGCCAGTTGGACCTGCTTCTGTTGCTTGTGGAGGAGTATCTGCTACAGTTGTCAGGTGTGGAGCTTCGATGAATGTTGTTGCTCTTTTTGTGGTTGTTCCCGCGAAAGGGCTGGTTGTTCCTCCAAGATGAGTCAGTGCTGATGTGAGGTTGGTTAGACTGAGACTTGTGGTACGGATGATATACCTAAAATTGTGCATTTTTAACATAAAAGCATGAAACTTGGCAGGAATTTGTTTACATCAAATTAGGAATGTTAAGTGTTGTAGGCATTCTCCTAAATTGCTATGAGCCGCCATATAGGAAAATGGCGGCCAAATAGTCTAAAATTGTGCATTTTTATCATAAAAGCGTGAAACTTGGCAGGAATGTTGTTTACTTAGAATTATTACGAATTTAAGCGTTGTAGACATTCTCCTCAATCGCTATGAGCTGCCATATTGGAAAATGGCGCCCAAATTACTTGTTTTCCATAACTCTGAAAAACAGCCCGAAATGGACATGTTTAAGATTTTCTGAAAGGTGGCGATCTATTCTTTCCATCAATCTTAATCGAAATTGTTTAACTTACATAGTGTCCGTCCTACACCCATTTAAAGGTGAAGAGGTAATGACGTAAGTGGCAAAAGGGTATGATGATTTTCGAATTCAAAGTGCTCTTGTAGCCCTCTAATAGCCCGAAAAAGACATGCTTAGGATTTTCTGAAAGGTATGGATCTATTCTTTCCTTCAATCCTAACCGAAATTACTTAGCTTAGATAAGAATACAAATATGAGCATTACAATGGTACTTTAAAATTGAAACTTGCTACTACACCAATTACAGCTACACATTTAAACGGGTGTAGGACCGTCCCTATCTAAGCGAAACAATTTTCGGCTAAGATTGACGGAAAGAATAGATCGCCTCCTTTCATAAAATCCTAAGCTTGTCAATTTCGAGCTATTAGAAAGCCTGGAAGAGCATTTTTAATTCGAAAATCACCATTCGCTTTTGCCGCTACGCAATTACCTCTTCACCTTTAAATGAGTGTAGGACAATTCCTACCTAAGTTAAATAATTTCGGTTAGGACTAATGGAAAGAATACATCCCCACCTTTCAGAAAATTCTAAGCATGTTCATTTCGGGCTATTAGAGGGCTCGCAAGGCCACTTTGAATTCGAAAATCAACATACGCTTTAGCTGCTATGCCTTTACCTCTTCACCTTTAATGGGTGTAGAACGGTCTCTATCTAAGTTAAATAATTTCGGTTAGGATTGGTGGAAAGAATAGATGGCCTCCTTTCAGAAAATCCTAAGCATGTCCATTTCGAGCTATTAGAAGGCTCGCAAGAGCACTTTGAATTCAAAATCACCATATGCTTTCGCCGCTATGCCGTTACCTCTTCGCCTTTCAGTGGGTGTAGGACGGTCCCTACCTAAGGTAAAAAAAAAATTCGGTTAGGATTGATGAAAAGAATAGATTACACCCTTTCAGAAAATTCGAAGCACGTCCATACCGAGCTATTATAGGGTTCGCAAGAGCACTTAGAACACGAAAATCACTATAACAACCAATTGAAAAAAGGAGCGTCCGTGTGAATTAAGGGTGATAATACTTTAAATACGATTGTGTGTTCAAGGGTTGCTCTTGCCTAAAAGATGTATAAACCCTTTCCTGTCCAGAATTGTGTGCTGAACGTCTTTGCATCACTTTATGGTTTTGATTTGTGGATGGCTAAGGAGTTGCAGTCAGAGAACCGTTTGGGGGAGAGTAAGTCACTGCCTCCCCCACCCCCTCGGGGGTTTTTTGAACTTGCTATCATATAGCTTTTTTTTTCAGTTACCCTTCATGTGCATCCATACCAAACTTAACGCTTTTCACAAAAAGTGAACAATTCCTTCAATTTTGAGCACTATAAAAAAAAAACCATTATTTACATTACAGCATATACTATACATTAATAATGATTCAGTCATACCACTTCCATTACTTACTTCCGGTTGTGTTTAGTATATCATTAGAAAGGAAATTTCAAGAGTAACAATAAAGGCAGGGGATATAATTTCGCTAACTGTGAAAGGGAATTCAAAGTATCGCATTCAAACGCCATTTTGAAAAGAAAATGGCGTCTTTTCACTAATACATTAGTATTACTTCCGGTTATACTTGGTATCATTGGAAAGGATATTTCAAGAAGAACAATAAAGGAAGAGTGTATAATTTTGCTAATTGTGATGAAAGGGAATTCAGTGTTTCTCTAAGTGTCTAATTCGGGCAAATGGCGTGTTTCCATTAATCACATTTTGTATAATTTTGATATTTTATTACAATTGCTTTCAAGGGCAAATGCCGTTGGTTTCATCTTTGTACTAATTACTTCAAAGTTAAATCACAAATTCAGGGGGCCTATTAAGCCATAAGTAAGCAAATCGTATAATAAAAAATATTCAGACCGTATAACTCACTGAATTCCGTGTAACAGTAGTTGCAAGTAAGATTTTCAGATAAAATGGTTGGTCGAATGAAAAGTTATTTCAGTTTTTTGGTAAAAAAAAATGAAATACGAACAACAGGAAGAAAAAAAGAAAAGTTAAATCTGTTGATTCGTTCAGGAGTTATGAGAAAAAAACTTAATTTGACTGCCATTTTGGCTGCCCATTTCCAATATGGCAGCTCATAATCATTAAGGAAAATGCATTCAACGCTTGAGATTCTTCATTTTATATAAACAACATTCCTGTCAAGTTTCATGTTTTTATGATGAAACTGCACAATTTTAGACTATTGGCTGCTATTTTCCAAAATGGCGGCCCATAGCAATGCGAAAGAATGCCTATAACGTTTAAAACTCTTAAATTTATGTAAACAACATTCCTGTCAACTTTCATGCTTTTACGATGAAAATGCAAAAATTTAGACTATTTGGCCGCCATTTTCCAATATGGCAGCTCGTAGCAATTCAGGGGAATGCCTACAACGCTTAAAAGTCTTAATTTGATGTAAACAACAATCTTGCCAAGTTTCAGGCTTTTATGATAAAATGCACAATTTCGTATAATTTGGGGATATTTCCCCCGACTATTGGGAGGTGTTGACTTTGGTGCAGGAGCCTGTACGGAGTGTGAGTGGTGTTGGGGCTTCTTGAAGGGCTGGTTTGATGAGAGTTTCGGTTTGGGCTTGGGTTTCCGAGAGATGTCGAGGTGAGTTGCAAGGGTCAGAATTGAGTATCTGAACAAGGTGTCGGACTCGTGGAGGGGTAGGTTCCGTAAGATGTGTTTTGTTGAGGCATTGAGGTTCGATGTTGTGGCGAGTGCAATGTCATGGAGTGCAATATCATGGAGTAGGAGGCTAGAGTTAAATAGAGCCCTGGTGAACCAAGCGTGGAAGGTGGTGAAAGAAATCTTCTTGAATAGTTCCGTGATGAGGAAATGAAAGTATTTGAAGTTTCGTTGACTGGATTCAAGGGCAAGTCTTTCGCAGACGGTGTTGATTGCAGTGGCCAAGACATCAGATTGCGAGGTAGCCCTCAGTCCATGTCGTAAAATCCTATCGTTTTCAGTGAGTACAGAGGTCGGGACTTTGGCTCGTTTCGGGATGAAAAGTGCAGTGCCAAAGTCCATTTTTGCTTCAGTGGCTAAGAATTCCGATTGTCGATAAGTTTCGAATAGTCTTGGGTTGGTGGCTCCATTGCCGGAGGAGTGAAAGAACCAGGTTTCGCGACCGGGGTGTGGAAGTGGTGGGTCCTTGTCGAGTTCAAGGGGTTCGCCTTTGCCGAGGTATGAGCCTCCGGTCCGAAGAAGGGTGGTGAGTAGGGTTGTAGATTGCCCGACTTTCGCCCTGTTCCTGCTGTTTCTGTCTCGTAGACCGAATCCGAACCCCGTCAACAAGCGTTTGTTCTTCTTGAGGGGAGTGGAGGAGATTGATTTGTAAAGGTACTCACCAGGAATGATGGCTTCGACAGCTTTGAGGAGGTCAAAAAGTGGAATTGCTAAGGAATCGTTGTCTGCCTGTAGTGAGTCTTCATGCGGGTTGAGTGGTTGTTCGAAGTTCACATGATGGGGGTGTCGTTTTCTTCCAACAGCAGAGACCGAATCCAGATTGTCTTCGGGTCGATTGATGCAGTGGAGAAGCCGATTTAAATTAATGGATGCGATTGTGGTGCGACGTTTCTTCGGGGCCGTTGGGGCTGATGGTGACTTGCTCTTCAGTGAACTGGCCTCCGAGGATGTTGGACATAGGAAGAATGGTGCATGGAGTTGGGTAGAGTGGACTTGTTGGGTTTTTACCTTGTAGTGAAATTTGTCGATAAAATGATCCATGAGGCGGTGGATTTCACCTGCAGGGGCGGATCCAGAATTCTGTTAAGGGGGGTGCTCTGCCTTAATTTTCATGTGAAAATGCATTTTGTGCCCTAAAGGTCTTACCTCCCCGACTCCTTTTTAATAATGAAAAACAATCGCACAGTCAAAGTGCCCTGTTCTCTCCCTTTCCTTTTAAATTTATAATAAAAAATCCAAACATCGCAACAAAAATACATTTTTGGGCAGGAAGGGGGGGGGGGGGCGCACCATACGCACCATGCTAAATCCGCCACTGATCACGTGGTGAAAGTTGATTCTGTTGGTCTTTGGAGCGGCGAGAGGCCGAGTTAAGGAAAGGTTTGTTCAGGCATAATAAACTTTGCATTAACAAATTACTGTGCCTCTTTATAGAAAACACAGTTTATATCATTACTTGTACAGACAATTGTTTGCACAAACAAACAAACAAGTATTACGATCTCAGTTATATAGAAGACTGTATTATACTATAGTGCAGTCGCTTGCTTCGCTCGTTCATTCCGCGTCGTATCGTTACGCTCAAGGAAGGAGATTTCTTGCTGCAACACGTATGATACAGACAGACATTCCACATAAAAAACGATCAGGCTAATTATAAGAGTATAGTATGCGATATTGGTTATCTCGGGGGCAAGTCAATATTATTGTTTTATGTCCAAGGAGGCAATCGAAAATATCAAGCAATTTATCAGAAAAGCACTGTTTCTGATCTCAAACGCTGATTTTCGTTCGCTTCGCTCACTCAGTCAGCGCAAACATTTCCTCAGAAACGTCACTTAATCAATGTAACCACCAGCGGTTACACATCACTTGTAATTTTTGTTGGTATACACTTTACATGGGTTTTCTTGTTTTAATTATTTTAACAATATTGTTTTTTTACATCCTGCTCAGTACAGATTTTTCCATGGGCGTCTTATACACTTCACTTCCTGATGATCCCTCACTTGGAGAAACATCTGCAGAACGTCAAGAGGACGCCACGGTTTGAACGTAAATCAGGCTCGAAAAAATCGTCAGAACATCATCACAAACAAACAGTAATTTTAAAATATTTCCAACGTACAAACACTGCTAATTGGAAAACAAAAAACTTGAACCCAACACAATTAACGAATATTAAAATTTGGAGCTGAACATGGAAAATCAGGCTCAAAAAAATGTCCGCAAACCACCACAATCCAAACAGGAATTTTAAAATAATTGTAAACCGACCAGGTTTAATACGAACGGATAATTATAGAAACTTAAGAAATAGTAACATAGTAAATAAAATAATGCAAATTGAAATCAGACGTGACCACCAATGCAACCCACTCAAAATCATAAATCATTAATAATTAATCATCTACATCGTTAAAGACGTATGATGTGCGTGCGTGCGTTTTTGTACCTGTACTCCTCTGGAACCAAGGCACCTACAAAGATGGGAGTAGAACCAAATGAATGATAATTAAATTGATGAATTAATTTAAAATTCAAACTGCATAGCACGTGTTAACAATGGTTGGCCCGAAAACAAACTGAGAATAACCAGTTATTAATTGACTTGTTCCTTGTTGAGCTTTTGCCGCCTAACCATTGTTGATGGACGTTCCCGAAAAGTTAGAGGCTTCCACGAAATAAATTTGATCAACAATCGTTGTACGTTTGTACGTCTTCTCCTCCAGAAGCAATCCGCGACATGAAGGAATTGATAGAGCAAAGCGAAACTCACATTGAAAAGATTCAGATTACGTGGAAATCGCTCACTTTGCTTGCTGAATTCACGCATACACGAATGTCTGACACTCTTTCAAAACCAGCTCTATAGGTCGCAAGAATCATTGGAAAATGGCTGACTGTTGGTAGGAAGGCTCTCACCAATACCGGTAAGAATTTTAAGCTGCTTCCCTAATTACGATGTTGTACAAAGATAAGCATTAGTACTTTTAACAGTTTTAGGCTTCTAGTAATATAGTTGAGCTAACTGATTGATGTTTTTGTCCTGCTTAAGTTCAATTCAACCAAATTTGTCCAAATTCATCAAAATGGGCAAAAAGAAAGCTGTTAAGTCCACGTAAACATGGTCAAATCAAGTTGTTATTGAAAAATACAAGCTTGACACAGAAGGGTATTGCAAAACAATTGCAAATTCACCTCTGGTGGTAAATTTGGTAAAGAAAAAGGATGGACTTGCACCACACAAGCGAAAGAGACGATGTGGGAAAGCACACCTATCATCTGCCCGTGATGATCATAAACTGATGCATCTTTGTTAAAGCAATCACAAACTGTCCTAAAAAAATTAAAACAACTTTGGGAGCAATCAGGGGTTATTGCAAGCCCAGGAATCGTTCAGGAGGCGTCTGTGTGCAAATGAAAAGAAAGCTCGACGGCCACGAAAGAAGCCGTAAATCATGCCGCGGATGATGAAACAAAGACTGGAGTGGGCAAAACAGGACGAGGCTTGGGCTTCTCAACAATGGAATAAGGTAAAACACTATACAAAATTGGTATTGATGTGTTTTATCTTACTCACTGTTGAGAAGCCCAAGCACTGTACCATTTTGCCCAGTTCAGTCTTTGTTTCAACATCCACTGCATGATTTTCAGCTTGTTTCGTGGCCATCGAGCTTTCTTATCAGCTGCACATAGACGCCTCCTGACGGTTCCCGGGGTTGCAATAACCCCTGATTGCTCCCAAACTTGATTTAATTTTTTGAGGACAGTTTATGATTGCTTTGACAAAGATGTATCAGTTTACGATCATCTCGGGCAGATGATAGGCGTGCTTTCCCACATCTTCTCTTTCGCTTGTGTGATGCAAGTCCATCTTTTTTCTTTACCAAATTAACCACCAGATGTGAATTTGCAATTGTTTTGCAATACCCTTCTGTGTCAAGCTTGTATTTTTTAATAACAACTTGATTTGACCATGTTTACCTAGACTTAAGAGCTTTCCTTTTACCCATTTGGATGAATTTGGACGAATTTGGTCGAATTGAACCTGAACAGGACAAATACATCAATCAGCAAGTTTGACTACATTTTTCGAAGCCTAAAACTGTTAAAACTACTACTAATGTACGTCTTTGTACAACATCGTAATTACGGAAGCAGCTTGAAGTTCTTACCGGTGTTAGTGAGAGCCTTCCTCCTGCAGTCAGCCATTTGCAATGATTCTTGCGACCTCTGATGTCAACCTTAGGAAAGCTGCCGAAAAGCATCAAACAGTGCCATTTAGTGTTTTAGAATGGAGTTAAACACATACCTAACAATAAAATGAAGTTTTAATATCCGTTACGTAGCCTAAATAGTCAATGAATGCTTCTATTTGAAGAAAATGTACATTTTTTGACGAATCCATAATGGCCATGACTGTAGAGTATCTCCCTCGTTATTGTTTAGCCAATGGGAAAGGGAGATTTTTGACGTATGAGCCAATCACAGCCCGATTATTCTGATCAGCACGCAATGGTCTACCAAGAGGGCGATTAATAAATGATAAGCGCTCTAGAGCACTAGAGAAGGCTTGATTAATCACTTATTAACGAATGAGAGCTAAATTCAGTATGTGAGAAAAGTTTAGGTTAGGTTACATTTGATTGTTTTCGAAGGGATGTCAATTGTTACAACGACTTCTGTTTCTGACTGGTGCTAACTAATGAAACCGTCATAAAAAAGAATTTTTTAACATGGCGATAGAATTGGTCGTTAGGCCCGATTCGTTTATTGCTGCTGTAGGTAACGCATTACACGATAGTAAATATGCTTCACGACGCTATGCCAATGTACTTACACGTCCGCAATGCATCTTCACTCCAGGAATTGTTACTCGAACTTTTTAAAGAGTTTTTAATAGCGAAGCCGTATTCGTTTCCGTAGCAACCAAGACAGCCAGCAACAGATTGAATGCACAGCGAGCAACAGATGGCGGGCGTCCGACAGCGAGCGCAAAGAGGTTTGTGATTAGATAAATACAAATAAATAACCATTATGGATATAAAAACGTATGGCTAATTTAACTGCTACATAAAAATTTAGGATAATTTTACTAATGCGTAAATTAACGATTTTCAGTGGCATTCTGTGATCGTGTCTACGGAGATTCAACCTGTTAACCAGAGCCGTATTTACCAATAGGCAGACTAGGCACGTGCCTAGGGTCCAAGAAAGCCGAGGGGCCCATTTAAGATTTTTTTTTCAAGTATATTCTTTTATTCGTTTTACTTCCATTGTTTTTTTTACTTGTAAAACACATCTGGGTTTAATAAACACCAATCAATTCGGGTTTTCTACTTTGTCTTACCAACGTTTAAAATTGTTAAAGTTTAGACTGGGGTACGGTGTGCATCCTTCATCAATTCTGGGACTAGTATAGCCTTGTTGGCTAGGGCCCCAGTCAACGCTCACAACCACTGCATTCATTATATGTGTATGAAGGAGGCAGTGTCATAACCAACCAAGTAGGCTGTTTTACTTCTAAAAAAAAAAACATGCAAGCAAGCACGGGATCAGTCTTTAGCTGGTTTACATTTGCAACTGTCTTTGCCACCAGCCATGCTATGGCTTGATGCTACATCTTGTTTTTCCCATTGTTCCACGTTTGCTCATGCTGTCTTAAGCAAAATGCTGCCTTATTGAAACCACGGGTAGAGTGGAACGATAGTGTATAGGAACTAGTGGAATAGGATACTCCTAACTAAATCTCATATTTTTTATTGAAGAAGGGGTCGCCAGAACACAAAAACGATTGTATGCAGTTACTTTAAACGAGCCGTATGCATGTTTAATCGTGATAAACGTTAATAAAGGTTTATAAATTGGAAGAGCGTTTGCGTATAACCCGGCGTTTTGCTTCCAAACCTTAAGAGCGACGAATCAGTGGAAAGTCATGAATGACGTTATGTACGAAGGATAAATTATTCTGGACCATGGAGCGGAGAGTCCACGGTCCATCTCTTTTAAAAAATATATTATCTCGGTATCGACTAAGGTGCTTAGTGTAATTGCCCCCATACTTCAAAGCTAAATCTTGTTCGTAGCTATTTATCATTAAAGTGACACTATCATCAATTGAAAGTTTGCAGAATCTGGCAACAAGTATAGCGCTATGTTGTACAGTCCAGCACTTGCTTGCATCAAGAGAAAAAAAGCACGATAAATGAACAAAATTAACAAAATGAACAAGCCACGAGCCTCAAGCCAATTATAAGTGAAAATTTGGTGCCAGGGTATTTTTGTACAATTTTCAATCAGTGATAGTCCCACTTTAATTGGATAAGTATTACATTTCTGCTTTTTGTGTTTATATTTATGATTTTTATTTAATTTTTTTTTAATTTTTTAAGACATATTTTGCTGTTTTTCTATTGTTGAATATTTGCTATTGTATTATTTTGGAAATGGGGTTGGGGCCTGAAAGCACTTCTGTGCCTAAGGCCCACACAAAGCTAAATACGGCTCTGCTGTTAACGTCTGCATACTGAAGCGTATTAAAAAAAACGAAACTGAAACTCCGAAAGTGACGGAGAGGCTACTTACTTCACATAATCCTCAACTAATAGACACGCTAAAGAGTACAACAAAATTATTACAAAATGCAGAAATTATTACATACGCACATAAATGTTTGTAGTTGATATATTAATAAACTGACAAAGTAATTCTCGCGAGATACTCTGATTAAATACCCCTCCTGCTGCTTGCAGGTATCCATCTTTTTGGAGCAATCAAGTTTTTGTGACTCGGGATCTTAATAATTAGCCAACACAAGCACTCATGAGTTTAATGGGAGCAAAGACTTTGGTGCTCCAAAAAATTGTCGATTACTACCGTTGCACTCGGTATGTTACCTATGATTATACTAGGGCAGCACCCTGCGTATGGCCGGTTTTACAGATTATTGTTTTGATTTACCGTTTGCATGAAAATACTGTGACACCTATAGGGCAGCCCGGTATGTGGCCGGTTTCATAGATCATTGTTGTGATTTCCCGTTTGCATGAAAATATTATGACACCTAGGGCCCCCCCCCCCCCCCCCGGGTTGGTTTTATAGATCATTGTTGTGATTTGCCAATGCATGAAAATACTGTGATTTCCCGTTATCAATCGCCCAGGCTTTCATTACGCATAGATAGATCATATCAAAAACCAAAACTGATAAAAAGGGCCGCCAAGTTCCGTATGGTTCGGCCCTGCAAAGGAGTGATATCAACACACCAAAATATTCGCTAAGTTAACCGCTTAATAGTTCGAAGGTTTAATGAAAACTAGAACATTGCTACTTTCGGTAGCAATGTTCAAGTTTCCATTTAACGTCCAAAGTATTATTCCGTGCGATTAAGTTGGCGAATGTTTTGGTGTGTTGCTATCACTCCTTTGAAGGGCCGAACCACTCGGAACTTGGCAGCCCCTTTTACCAGTTTTGGTTTTTGATATGATATCACTCCTTTTTCTTTTAATTGTGTATTGACTCAACTCCACTACCGTGCAGATGAGTAATAAAGTGCCACTTCTACAATAAATTGGTTTTCAACAATTTGCTACTATCTTTTGTCAATAGGCCGAACCATTCTCAACTTAGGTTTTTGGTTTGATTTGGTTTGCTTTGGTTTGGTTTAGTTTTTGGTTTGGTTTGGTTTTGGTTTGGTTTGGTTTGGTTTGGTTTGGTTTTTGGTTTGGTGTTTGGTTTGGTTTTAATTTTGTTGTAATTTGTTTTATTTAGTTAGTATTGGTGTGTTGATATCACTCCTTTGAAGGGCCGAACCACTCTCAACTTGGTGGCCTCTTTACCAGTTTTTGGCTTTGTTATTACAGTTGGTTTATTTTTCGTGAATTGGACGTAAATACAATTTCTTTGCAACGTTGTTTAGATTTATCGTGATACACTAGTGGGTGTCTAAGCACGCTCGTTAGTATACAAGTTCTCATTGTCCGAACTGTGGCGATGCAGACAATACTAACAATGGTTATAACAATATTTTCGTACTTACGCGCCCTCCCACGCCATTCCCGTTACGCCCCCAAGCTCCAAACCATAAAAGGTACGCAGTTCGTACTGTACTGCACCCATTCGCCCAATTTCATAGCTGGAGGTATCGATGAATAATCACCCTATGGAAATTAACATGGGGATGAGCGGAGTAGCTAGCTAGTAGCTAGCTAGCTGGTAACTAGTAACACATTTACAACGTTATTGAGGGTCAGATTCTGCATTGAAAGCAGTTTAGCTGGCATTCCTACACGAGTTAATTTTTGTGAGGTGGCTCATTGCTCACGATTTCAACACAATTTAAGCTTTTGTACCGCATTTTTATTTTTCCCCAAATACCTAAAATGTGCCCTCTATGGTTCAAGATCTAGACACACGCCAGTGTGTCGCGCCAAGTTAGGCAACAAACATCACAACAAACATCACATCAATTGAATTGTCGAGATTGTAAACCATTGTAACGTGACGCCATTGCGTCAGTCTTTTATCTTGAAGACACTGACGCAATGGCGTCGCACTACAATGGTTTACAATCTCGACAATTGAATTGATGTGATGTTTGTTGTGATGTTTGTTGCCTAACTTGGCGCGACACACTAGCGTGTGTCTAGATACAGGGTTAAGAGACATAGAGGTCTAGAACTCCGTTTGCATGAAAATATTGTTACTGGAAAAAATCATGACGCCATCAGTACTGTGCGCCTTTGTTGAAAATACAGGTTGAACCATTACTTATACAAACAATTCATTTTGAAAGACACACAAAACTACAATCTTAGTTACATAGAATATTATACTCGGCGATATTTGAGTGTATAAAGTACAGTATAATTATGAATGAGTCCTCATTCCAGAAAAATCTCCGTTCCTATGCAATATTTTTCGACAAAACTTTACAGATAGTAAATAAGTAGATAAGGCATATTTACATAAAAAATTATGCAATTCTGTGCAAGAGTAAAAGTAGGGAGCCACACGTACACTTGACAGCTGTTCACTTTTTATTTTTCTTCTTCTTGTTCTGCCATTGTTTTAGAAAAAAAACTACTGCACATACTTAAAATCTGAAACATGACTTAAACCAGAAATGTCGTTCTCCTTCATTTTCAAAGAGACCACTTTTCAATTGATCGAGCCATTCTGAAATTACGGAACCTTGAACGATCAATTTTGTTGTTTTACATTTTGTAAACATAGTAACTAGGCAACATTGCCAAGCAACAAACGCCAACCGCAATGCATGGACTGAAGAAAGAAATGCAAAGAATGCTGGTTAGCCAACAATAGACATGTCTATATTAACACTGGCGATAGCCAGTGTTAGTAAGGGTCGACCTAGGACCTCTGTGTTAAACTCTCAACTTTGAGAGCTTATAACTCCGTCAAAAGTAAACATATTTAAACCAAATTTGGAATCTAGCCTTGACTAGTAAAGGCCTGTCTGCAGTCCAAAAATTGTGAAATTCGGTCCAGCCAAACCCGAGATGCAGACAAGGGCCAAATAGACAACTTCTTGTTCAGCTTCTTGTTGTTGTTGTTGTTGTTGTTCTGGGGATACTTTCGTCTGTCCTCTCTACAGGTCAAACCATTTGTCCTATACAGCTGGTTCTTAGCTCATTTTACAGGTATTGCTCTGTAGATGTGCCCTTTTCATAAGGCCTTTTCTAATTGGTCAAGTGGTTCAGGGGTTACGGAGCTCTAAACCACCAGATTGATTGTTTTACATTGTTTTAAACATTGTTATTATGCAACAATACCATTTAGCAAACATCAGCTGCGAGACATAGACTGAAGATTAAAAGATTTGTTTCTATTGTTAACATTGGCGATAGCTAGATTAGTGAGGGTCAGCCTAGGGTCTCTTGTGTTAAACTATCAGCTGTGACCGCCAACTGCACTGTTTTACAGTTTAGCTGCAATTCTAAAAGTAACACGAATTAATAAACAAAAACGGAACATTAAATGTTTAGAGTAAGGATCTAAAAGTCAAAACCTAGAAGGAACACGGACAAGCTTTGACAG
>JAHWFP010133262.1:22036-50670 GCA_023313725.1 Lithobius niger
CTGTCAAAGCTTGTCCGTGTTCCTTCTAGGTTTTGACTTTTAGATCCATACTCTAAACATTTAACGTTCCGTTTTTGTTTATTAATATATAATAGGCTTACGTTGGGCAAGCAAATTCATCATTATGCATTACAATGAAAGAGGGCGAGCGACCGACAATGTCCAACAAACGGATGTGGCCTGTGACAATCAGTAACAATCGAAATATTGCTTTAATAATGTTAGCTCTTTCAGTCGAATTGAAGAGTTTCAAAGTTGGTTGAGTAACAATCACTGCATGCACCATTGTTGGGTTTATTGCACTTGGTATCAGAACGGAGAAACGGGCAATTGAGCGTCCCCGATTGAAAAAAGACATTTACTTCCGTAACAAAACAAATCAGCAGGGGTTCAAAGGAAGGGGGCGGGGAAAACACAATAGGGGAACCCGGTGTGGGGGGGGGGGTAGGCATGCGGTGCGGGATGGGAAAGGGTTACCCTTGGGGCGGGGGAGGGGGATCTGACCATAGAATGACAGAATGTAAGTGAGCAGCCTGCAGGGGAGTCCAGAGGAGGAGGCAGAGGGCAGTCGGCTCCCGTTCTATTACATACTGCCCACTACAGTATTTCGCTCAGTTATGCGGGAACTGGCTAGACCAGCGTATGTTACTTCGGGGGTACAGCTAGCAAAAAAGGGAAAATGATTACAAACAAAAGCGTGAAATGGGCCATAAAAAAGGGGTTATTAGAGTTCGTTTGCACACGAGAATTTTCAGAAAATGGACAGGCGGCGGCGGCTGAGGGGCTAACAATGTCAAAATGTTACAATGCTGCAACATATAACAATAAGGTAACAATAGGCGAGGCGCGCAAAATCGGATATTAGTTAACTCGAACAAGATGCAACAATGGTTGGGTGCCGGGAAAGTAACATTGTTGTTGTTTGTATTAGTAGTGTCAGCTGGGTCAAGGGCCACGCTAGGTGCTTTGGAAATGAACTGGCTGATGGCCTTGCCAAACGGGGTTCCACTGAGGGTGCTAACGAGGTTACTTTCGTTCTGAGCCCAAAAGATCTGCGTGGGTGGACAGTGGACATACCGTACACATGAAAAACAAGAGCATACCAAGTACAATAAAAAGTAAGCGAAAGAAGCTAACAAATTAATTGAACAAAAAACGGCTTCGCTGTTTAGAAAAAATATTAGAGCTCGTATGCCCATACTCACAGCCCTGAAGGAACACGAATAAAAACGGATTACAGTTCGCTCGAACGCAACGAACTACAATTTGAACTCCAATTTCAGGGAACAAAGATTGTGACGTGCAATGATACATGTACATCACTAATCAAACAAACAAAACGGTTGGATATTTCCACACAAAAAATACAAACACAAAGTACAACATAGACACGCACATGAAACACAATAAATATCTAAACCCATAAACACACACAAAACAGACGTCATGCACAGCAAACCGCCGACAAAATTGAAAGATGAACAATATTTACACAAAATGAACAAGTAATTACTCACATGAACTAGAACTAAAGCCGAAACCATTAAACACAGGCAAAAAACAACTCACTTAACTAGTAGTCTACTTGTTTCACAAATTATAAATGAACACAAAATACAATCATACCCACTCACACGAAACAAACTTAAAATGTAAAACAACAAACAGACAAATATTAAAAAAAAACCCTGTATAATACACTAATTAAACGCACACAAACACGCATACGAACGTCGCATACTCACACAAACATTATACATTTCAAACACAAACTGCGTTTACTTTCAGACATAACCACTGCGTAAAAACAGCATTGTTCCCTGGAATTGGAGTTCAAATTATAGTTCGTTGAGTTCGGTTGAACTCTAATCCGTTTTTATTCGTGTACCTTCAGGGTTGTGAGTATGGGCATACGAGCTTTAATTTTTTTTTCTAAACGGCGAAGCCGTTTTTTGTTCAGTTAATATAATTGAAGTTTCACTTTACTTGTTAAAATGTACACGGATAAAAATATATGATCTTTAATTTAAATAATCAAATGTACAATTAGAAAACTGAATCTGTTTAAGTGCTGTTGTGCTTTAAGTATATTTTTTTATTCGTAACAGCACTTAAACTGATGCAGTATACACACTATACATTTGATTATTTAAATTAAAAATCGTAAATTTTTATCCGTGTACATTTTCAACCATATAAAACCTTTTTTTTTACGGCTTACTTGACTCTTTTGTTTGTAATATATTATCATATCAAAAACAAAAACTGGTAAAAGGGGCCGCCAAGTTCCGAATGGTTCGGCCCTTGAAAGGAGTGATATCAACACACCAAAACATTCGCCAAGTTAATCGCACAGGATAAATGAAAACTAGAACATTGCTACTTTCGGTAGCAATGTTCAAGTTTTCATTTAACGTCCAAAGTATTACTC
Organism: Lithobius niger; assembly: GCA_023313725.1. Taxonomy (NCBI): domain Eukaryota; kingdom Metazoa; phylum Arthropoda; class Chilopoda; order Lithobiomorpha; family Lithobiidae; genus Lithobius; species Lithobius niger. Next base: position 24,468 of record JAHWFP010133262.1, read on the forward strand.
GGTGCGATTAAGTTGGCGAATGTTTTGGTGTGTTGATATCACTCCTTAAGGGTCGAACCATTCGGAACTTGGCGGCCCCTTTTACCAGTTTTGGTTTTTGATATGATATCACTCCTTTTTTTTAATTGTTTATTGACTCAACTCCACTACCGTGCAGATGTGTAATAAAGTGCCACGTCAACAAGAAATTGGTTTTCAACAATTTGCTACTACCTTTTGCCTATAGGCCGAACCATTCTCAACTTAGTCACCTCTTTATTGGCTTTTGGTTTGGTTTTAATTTTATTTTAATTTGTTGTATTTAGTTAGTCTTGGTGTGTTGATATCAGTCCTTTGAAGGGCCGGACCGCTCTCAACTTGGTGGCCTCCTTACCAGTTTTTGGCTTTGTTTATTTTGTTTTTACACTTGGTTTATATTTCGTGAATTGGACGTGAATACAATTTCTTTACAACGTTGTTTAGATTTATTGTAATACACTAGTGTGTGTCTAGGCACGTACGTCAGTAAACACATTCCAATGAGAGACGATGCCGACAATAGTAACAATGGTTATAACAATATTTTCGTACTTACACGCCCTCCCACGCCATCCCTGTTACGCCCCCAAGCTTCAAACCATAAAAGGTACGCAGTTCGTATTGTACTGCACCCATTCGTCCAATTTCATAGCTGGAAGCCTTCCCGTTATCTCGGATCGATGAATAATCACCCTATGGGATTTAACATGGGGATGAGTGGTCTAGCTAGGTAGCTAGCTAGGTAGTAACACATTTTCAAGGTTATTGAGGGGCATATTTTGCATTGAAAGTAGCATAGCTGGCATTCAAACAAGAGTTAATTTTTGTCAGGTGGGTCATTGCTCTCGATTTCAACACAATTTAAGCTTTTGTACCGCATTATTATCTTTCCCCAAGTACCAGAAGTGTGCCCAACTATGTTTCAAGATATAAGACACTGACGCAATGGCGTCGCGCTACAATGGTTTACAACCGCGACAATTGATGTGATGTGATGTTTGTTGTGATGTTTGTTGCCTAACTTGGCGTGACACGCTAGCGTGTGTCTAGATATTCATAAAAAGTACAAACCACATAAAACGAACCAATTATAATTGCTTGTCCGGAAATTTGAATTTTATTGAACGCTGGCTGTGCAGAACTAAATCCGCCCAAAAACAAAAATTGTTGTTGTTTGATGCGCACCCAGCCTTCGCCATAGCGCCCAAAACCAAAACTGGTATTAGAAAACAAAAACGAACTCGTTTGATCCGTAAGGTAAGGTTTAACTGATCCGAAGTCAAAACAGCAAAGGAACACAAACTTTCCTGTAAGGTTTCAGATCCTACAGTTACTGTACTGTTTAGTCCACGTGAATCCTTACTGCTGCACTCCAATGTTTTTAACATTTTTTTACTTTTACGCACGATTCATCAGCTAATTGGTGCATTCTTGGATAAACGACATCGCTGGAATATGTTAAAAAAAATAATCGTCTTAGTGTGCTTAGCACAGCCCTATAGGTAATTCAGGGTTCGTGCGAGTCCTTGAAAACCTGAAAATGTCCTGGAAAATAATAATGAAAGTCCAATCTTGGAAAAGTGCTTAAAAATATTGAAAAATGATACAAAATAAACGACGTGACTGAAGAACACTGAAAAAAATTGGCCAAGAAAGTAGTCGAATATGTAGCCTTACATTATTCTGACTTTGTTTGGGCATGAAAATTTTCGAAACTTGGGGGTGGCTTTAATTGTATTTACGTTTATAATAGTTGGATACGGCAGTAAGGTTTCATGTGGCTAAACAGCACAGCAACACTGCTAAATCTGAAACTTTACTTAAAAGTTTGTGTTCCTTTGCTGTTTTGACTTCGGATCATATAAACCATACCTTAATTAAGTGTCAAACGAGTTAGTTTTTGTTTTCTAAAATAATCAATCTGGTCGTTTAGATCTCCTGAACCCACGTGTCCAATTAGAAAAGGCCTTATAGAAAGGGCATATCTACAATACCTGTAAGATGAGCTAAGAACCAGCTTAATAGGGCAAATAGTTTGATATGTAGAGAGAGAGCGTAGTAGAAACGTGTCGTGCCAACAACAAGCACAATGACAATAAGCAGTCAAATATGAAAATCGCGATTCCAGCTTTAAGTCCAGATCTATCCTGAGTGAGAAGTCGTAACAAAGTAGGCACACCGGAAGGTGAGCCTAGTAATTAGGATGTAGTTAAGAAAATAATAACTCATTTACACTGAGTAGTGTTTATTGTTAAAGATTTAATATAACTAAATTTTTACGTTATTAATGTTTTATTAAATTATGTTGTATTTTGTAGTTTGTAATGATTTTTACTAAGAGATTTACTGAGAAGGGTGTTAGATTGTGTTGGTTTATATTTTATTGGATTCCTTTTGTATTAGGAAAGAACTAAATATTTAATTTATATTGAAATCTCGATTGCTAATGATCTACTAAAATTTAGTAATTGATGTGGCAATATCATTCGGTAATTTTTAGTTTTGGTGATATGCTTGGCGTATTGGCGTGTATCTAGTTGTTTGCTTATTTATTTTAAATAAGGTTTAGTGTGAATGTTTATTTTTTATTTAACTAGATTAAGCTTTTGGGGGGTTAGCTCTAGAAGCTCAAGGAAATATGTAAGAGGTAGATTTTAAGTAGTCTTAGAAGTTGACACCCGTAATTGTGTTATAACACGCAGTTAAATATTTATTAGTGATTCTTTTCGTGCAAACTAATATTTGATGTTTATTTACTGTGGATTAATAATGTGTTTATAAGTAGGGGACTATTTAAGCCTGGTGTTTAAGTCTGGTGTTAAGTCGAAACTTCGGACACATGTTCACCAAGTCCAACAAAGCTTATGTAGTAAATTTGAGTGGAAAATATTGAAAGACTGCAGAGAAGTTAAGCATCGCAACTTTGGCTTTATCATGGGTAGTTGAGGCAAACCTTAAAGTAAAAGCTACCGCCTTTACTAATAAGTGAAGCCGTCAAGTTTCCAAGGGTTGGCAATTAAAAGTAGTGCTATCATTCAACCTGGGAAAAGAAGCCAAGTTAACCCCATTAACTAACTAACAAATTTAATGCATTGCCCTATTCTTTAGGGTATCGTTACGACTACTTCTTTAGACTGCTGAAACATGTTGGACTTAGAAATGTACAATCCTATGGCTCCGAAATTTACATTTATACAACCCGTCAAATCCGCAGATAACTATAATACATCGAAGCTCAAACAAAATCTGAGAAATGGGTAGCGCACCAAGTTTGCCGGTTAATAGAGTTAATATTGGCGGCCTTTGTAAGCCGACCTTTTTTTGGAAACTGGGCGGCTTCTCTTATACCAGTTTTGGGTGGATATCACAATTTTCATAAGACTTAGCACGAAACATCCCGTCTGCTTTCACCCTACATTTTCACTGCAAGAATGCTGATATACAATTTTGTTAAAGTGATTCAGAAGGTAAATTAGAAGAAGAGACTCGTGCGTGGCTATCATTGGAACAATGTTATGTGTAGACAATTTACGTAATATAATTTGGCCTGTCAATGTTTCACTCTGTTTTTTAAAGAAGGTCTATGTCTTTGAAAACAAAAATTACTTGATTGGACCATGAGATAACTATCTACATTTTATTGCCAAGTTTTCTTGCAATAAAAGACACCCGTCTCCTATCCAGGACTATTATAGTTACTATGTGCCTTCATCTACATTCTGTCACCTTCATAAATAACAAAGTTTTTTTTAGGGCACGTGAACCAACACGCCCTGCCCTGTTTTTTTCTACTTGATTGGACCCTGCGCTCACGATCTTATTATAAAAGACACCAGTGTGTTAGTGAGCTGCCTCTTTGCAACAGCAATGTACAAAAAGTGCTGAAACGATATGCGTATAACACTTTAGAATGTATTGTTGAAATCATCTGTTGCATGACAACACAAACAATGGTTACGTAGTACAATCCTAACGCGCCACTTGAGCCATGTCGTTCTAGCTGCAACTCATACTTTGGAAAAAAGGCTTCTCAAACGACTGTTTAACTGTGCGCCAAAACTGACACTTGCCAACTTTCCCTAGCAATTTGTGGTGTCTTTATACCTTATGATAATTAACATGGGAGCCCTGGCTTTAGTTCACCAGTTAGCTAGTTAACCAGTAACACAAAATCAACGAAGTTGAGGGAAGTTTTTCTCCATAAAGGACACATTTCCCACACTTTAATGTTGAGGTTTACTACGCTACTGGAACCCTACACACCCTGTTCCAACAATTTGAAAATTTTCCATAGCAGGCTGAAATCAGCCAAACTTTTGTATAGTTAAGACGCAATTTTCCAATGCATTTTTACAATTTACAGTAATAATGTATCAGACAAGAATTGAGCATGTAACAATAGATAATCTCATCTATGCTTATGGCGACACACTAGCGTGTATCTAGATCTTACAATTTCACAAAGATGCTATGAATCAACAGGCACGAATAATGCAGGGATGCGGTCTTACCGTATGTTTCAGGACGTGGTTTATCGCTTCAACGCAAAATCTTGCCTGTTGAGTGTGGCGACTTAGATAAGAAAGTACTTTTGGTATCTGAAAAATCGGCGATTTTGTCGTGAAACGACGGGTTTTAAGCAAAAGACATGAGCTTGGGCGAAGGTGTCAGTTTCGTTCAATCAACCATACTAACGATAAATAGGTTTTTGAAAAAAAAAATCAAACGGAAGAGCGGAGTATCGTTTTACGTGTTGGAAAAATGGGACGGCGCAGGAAGTAATTATTTCAGTGCACCCTTTGTACGAAATCACAACGAAGCATCACAAGGAATCGGTAAAAAAAGTTTGGTTAACAGAGTCAATTTCGGGAAGGTAGTTTTTAAAATTTATTGAACTCTAACCAATATAAAGTTTAAACATACACATATTAATGCAAAGTGTAAAGGCTGGTTTTGTTTACGAATTCAGGCAGAAATTTCGTTTCATTTTTTTCACTCAGCTATCGGAAACTTGATGGTGTTTGCTTTGCTGCCGCACAATACCCGGTATTAATTTCATAGGAGCGTTTCAAAAGCTCCTCTTTCCGCTGCTTTCCACCCTCCATTTCCACCGATTTAGCAAACATATTCTCATATTCGTTGGTATAATTTAAAAGTTTTTTGAAGACCTGTTTCCGTTCGTTAGAACGTTTTGAACGAATCAGTCTATACGTTTTAGACTAGTCCAACGAATCCGTGAACTAAAATTAGGTAATTCGACCACAAAACTAGTAACAATTGTTCTTATCTTTTATCCTCTTGATAGGCAGAATTATTTTGAAAAATGGCATAAAAGGAACTTTTTAGTAATTTTCTCGCATCGTAATCACTTCTGTGCGATATATAACGATTCAGTACGTTCAGTTCTGCGTAACAACGGCCTTTGTGATTTTTTACCTAACTTATTTTTAAAAAGTAATGTCTTCTTCACCTACCACTCCTACCTTCAGGAAAGGCTTTCATCGTATACCCACACATATATTTTGTTTGGCCTAAAATTCAAAGAATATCCCACCACATTTCCGTCAATTATGCCCACGCGTATGGCCAGAATGGCAAAACAGATTGACAAATGGACAACCAAAAGTGAAAAAAAATCGCTCAGTTAATAAGGGAACTAGTCGAATTAAAGTCATTTCAACATGTATAGGTTGTCTCGAGTCAGATCGAGGAAATTTTGCTAGAAATTCCTAATATCTCTTACATCTCTTAATTTCAGAAGAAAGAGGAGATTGGTAAAAAAATGAAACAGGACATTGAAAAAAGTGAAAATGCAAAAGTGATACATATCAACATTAGAAGTCTCATAAAACATTCAGATATTTTTGTTCATTTTTAGATGAAATCAACGTTGAATGGGATATTATAATATTAACGGAAATTAATATTAAAAAAAGAGGTAGTATACCTATACAAATTAAGTAATTATGGGAATTATACATTGACCAGAGAATAAACAAATAGAGGTGGTGGTATGATGATTTTCACAAAAAAATAATCTGGAAGTGGAATGCCTTGAACTTAAAATTGATGATAATAATGTGACGGAAATTAAATTACCAAAAACCCAAAGCTATTTATAGAAGACCTATAAGCAATAAAACTATATTTATTAACAAAATAAAAAACATAATAAAAAGTAATAAAGTGGATTGGGAAAACCCAATAATTATAAGAGATGTTAATATTGACACATTAGAAAAAGAAAATGGAAATGAGGACAATTATGATCAAAATACAATTGATAAATATGAAAACACATTAGCAGCATTAGGCTATCAGTATCAAATAAACTCGCCAACAAGAAAAGAAATAATAAATAAAAATGGTAGAAACGTACTACAACAATCATGTATAGATCATGTATTCAAAAAGAAAAATGGAAATGCAACAGGCGGAATACTAACTAAAAAAATTGCAGATCATTGTATTACTGTGGCTTGGATTTGGAATAAAAAAATAATAAATAATAATAGAAATAAAAATGCTAATAATATATTAGAAATACGATGATAAAAAATAGAACAAGAAATGAATCAAATAAATTGGAATACACTAGATGAAAACCAAGAACCAAATGAAATTTACACTGAAATTATTGAACGGATTAATAATATATATGAAAAAAAGACAATGAAAATTAAACCTAAAATACAGAAAATAAATAAAAGAAAAGAATGGATAACAGATGATTTATTACAAAAAATAGAACATAAAAATAAATTATGGAACAGAATTTAAAAAATAAAGGAGATGTAAATAAAGTATTAATGGAGGATTATAAAAGAGAAAAAATGAACGTAAATAAACTTATAAAATCATGTAAAAATGATTTCTATACAAATAAACTGGATAGCTTGAATAAAAATATACAAAAATAAAAAAAAACAGTGTAGGACGTAATAAAGGAATTAGAAGGCAAAGAAACAAAAAAATATTGATGAAGAAATAAAAGTAACATTTAAAGATAAAAATATTATTGAAATTGCGAATGAATTTAATGAAACTTTGGAAATCAAATATCGATTCTAAAGAAAGAAAATGAAACCGAGAATCAGGAATATAACAAAGGGCAATTCTCCAAAAATAAAATATAAAAGCAATTAAAAAAAAAAAACAAAATAACATAAGACCAATGGTAATAGAAGATGCTAATAATATAGAAATATAAACATTGTAAAAGAATTGAATAATACATGGGCAGTAGGAGTAATATACTGTACACACCCTTCACATCCAAAATACTAAAGAGAATACAACAAAAGCAATATGTAAACTTGTAAATGCAATGATAAACAAAGAAATCTGGCCCGACAAATTAAAAATACAAATTATAAGACCTGTATACAAGAATGGAAATCAGCAAAAAATAAATAATTACAGACCAATATCATTATTATCTATAATCAACAAAGTTTTGGAAAAATTTTTCGCAAATAAACTCAACAGCTTTCTTGAGAAATGTGAAGTATGGAGTAAAGTACAATTTGGATATAAAAAAAATAAAAGTACAACAGATCTCTTAATTGAAGTTAATGAATTAATAACAACAGGTTTAAATCAAGGAAAGTATAATGGTGCAATACTTATTGATTTAATAAAAGCATTTGATACGATTGACAAAAATATTTTACTTAAAAAATGTGAAAATTTGGGACTTAGAAGAAAAATATACATCATATTAAGAAACTATACTTAACAAACAGAAAAACAATTGTAAAAGTGGATGGGGTGCATAACGAACAATGTAAAATATGGAGTTCCACAAGGATCCATACTGGGGCCACTATTATATTTAATATATACCAATGATATTGATGTAAATTTAGAAAAAACCAACATACATCTATTTGCAGATGATACAATATTAATATCTACACATAATAAGTATGCAGATGTGATGTTTAACTTACAATATGATTTCAATATATTAAATGACTATTTTATTGAGAATGAATTGTTCATTAACAAAGAAAAAAACAGTACAAATGGATATCACGGTACCAAAAATGAAATTAAAGAAGATATCTGGATAAAAAAATATTGTGTTAAAAACATATTTTGGGGCTAATGAAAAAATTAAGACAAATCTTACCAAAAATATACATTATTAAAAATGTACTACAGAAAAAAAAAAATATCTATGATGCATGGATAAGTAGTAACATAAGATATGGTCTGGAGATGTATGCTCCAGAATATTCATGCACCAGAATATTCGGTAGATAGACTAAAAAAAAATACAAAATAAGATGGTAAAAATAATGTTTAAAGATAATATTTAAAAAAAAATACCTGAACTTTATATAAAGAAAATAAAATTACCGTATGAAAATAAAGGATCTAAAAAATTTTGTCATATTAACAAAAAAATATTTCTGCAACAAATATAAAAACTATAATAAATATTAAAAAGAAGTAAGGGAAATAAGGAGAGATTCACTGAATCAAAATGGGCAAATCAGTACGGAAAAAGAAGGAAAGAATGGTATAAACCAAAACTATATAACGAATTATCAGAAAATATGTTGCACTGTTCAAGACTACAAGATTTAAAAAAAGATTTATCATATAAAATAATTGCAGAAACACCATTAAATACCTAAAAAAATAATACCAAAAATAATTGTAATCTATAAAATATTAAACAACATTACAGCTGAGCTACTTGTAATGTATAATAGTCTAACTACCAATACCTATTTTCATTGTAAACTCATACAAGTTATTTTTTGCAACTTCGAGAATTGCATTGCTTTTGTAATTGTAATTGAAAAATAAGCATTATTATTATGAATACCCTGGACAAAGATATTTTACTAAAAAAACTTCTTAATGTTGGAATCCGTGGAAAGTTCTGGGTATTTTACAAAATTACCGAACGGAAAGGGAAAGTTGTGTGAAAATTGATGATAAGGTGTTAGAATGGCAGTCGATCGCTTATGGAGTACCACAAGGCTCCATTTTAGGACCGGTTTTGTTCCTTATTTACATCAATGATGTAACCCTTTCATGTACTTATACCCATGTGACGTTATATGCTGATGACATTTTCTTAATCTCAACTCACCCAAATCAAGACACCATGATAAAAAATTTGCAACATGATTTTAATAATATTAATAATTTTTTCTCCACAAATGAATTATTTATTAGTACGGACAAAACATTCTTCTTGCACATTACAAACTCCCATACTCTGAGAAATAAATGTCACATACGACTTCATGAAAAGGGTTGTAATATTAGACTGAACTGTAGCTGCCCAAAACTTGCACAAGTTGATAACCTGTAATACTTAGGCATAATAATTGACGACAATTGGAAATTCCATAATCGTATCGATTCACTAATTTAAAAAATTAGATGTACTATTCCCTCACTGTACACCTTACAAGAAGTTTTCGACCCCAAAACAAAAATTGTACTCTTTGATGCATGGATTCTCTCAATTGTGCGATATGCTTGTACGATTTTCGGTTCCACGTCAGCTTTTGTAACGTGTTACAAAAAACGTTGAACAAAGCTATTAAAACCCTTTTTGGTGTTAACAATAATAAAACAACTAAAGAATTGATGACTGAACACAAAATCTTAACCTTTCTACAACTGTTTAAGCATACTATTATTGTGAAATATTTCTTTGATAACACCTTCCAAACTAAAATTGAGCGCCCAATCTGAAATAATAAGGCTTGTTAAAAACTCCATCGTGGATAAACTCTTACGGAAAAACACATAACATATTTGTTATCCCACAAACCTTGAATGATTTACCGAGAGATTTTAGAACAAATCTGAATATGAATAAAACTGGTTAAGAATTGGCTGTTAAATAACTAATTTTTAAAACGGTTTATTTCTTTGAAATATTTTTAATGTTTTGCTAATGAAATCATGTATTAAACTTAGACTTGTCACACATTCAGTGCACTCACAAGCTTTACGCTTCGTGCCTCGATTTTTCTACAAAAATGCTGAATAAATTATTATTATTATTATTATTATTATTATTGTTATACCGTAATGGCCAATTGTACGAGTGCAATTCCACGGCTTTGCTCTTCTCGAATGTACTGGAGTGGGACGAGGCTTGGACGCAATAAGGATGGTTTCGTGCAGATGTGAATAGTGAAATAAGAAATTATAGTTTCGTATTGTAAAGCTGTTAATTTATACGGTACACTCAGTAAACCAAACGCTTGCATAGATAACTATGCACGTGGCTTGTAGATGAATAGTGCTGACTGTTCTTAACCTTTAAGTGCTATGCTGGAGCAAACTCGAGCCAAACACAAGCGCAGGTTTAAAAACAGAGTCCAAACTATGCGCGAGACGAGCAACAATGCAGAAGTGACAACAATACCAGATTCCCTTAACAAGCCGACTCTATCGACGGCCGTGGCCGAGTTGGTAGAGGCGTGTGCCTCACGTTAAAGAGCTCCTTCATGTTTCTAGTTCGAGTCCCGTCCAGGTTACCCCTACTTTTGCGGAGAAAGAAAATTAACGAAGCACGTAATGGGTTAAGCAACAAAATCATGAACATCGAACTAAAAGCATGAAATATGACACGCAAGTCATATATAGTTTGATATAGCCCCATACTTTCTTCTTCAATTCACCGCATGTTACATCTTTAAAGTGAGGGGTAGTAGTTCTAATTACGATAAATGGATGTAATTCGGATTATATGAAAGGTGGCGAAATGTATATATTCCAAGATACGTAATAAAACGATTTATCGATAATAGGAGACAACCTACAAATGTTTATCTGTGCTGTATAGCTCCACGCTTACTGCAATTCTCTCTGAGTTACATTTTTTACATGATGCGGTGGCAGTTTTAATTATAAATAATGGATGTATTTTAATTACGTTTGTTAGAAAAGATACACTTCATCTTTCATCTAATCCTAATTACATCCATTCATCTTAATTACAGCGTATACTGCAGCACTTTAAAGATGTAACTTTAGTAAATAGATGCCAAAAAACACAGCGCTACAGCATCACTGCAAAAATACTTAAACTAAGATGTGATACTTGCATCCGTTTTTAAGACGTTTTTGGCATCTTACAGTAAGATGGTATTGCCGTATTAAAGTAAGATGCTTTAGCATCTTTAAATTTTGCTTTTTTTTAAAGATGTTTTCGGCGTCTTAGCAGTTTGGCATCTTAAAACCCGAAGCTTTGGTAGTCGTCTTACATATCTGGCATCTCGTAATGCTGACATTTCATAACGATGACGTCTTTTAAACTTAACCCTCTGATTTCCATTTGTTTATAATATTAGCTGTTCAAATCTGACAGACTCGTCACTTTAGCTTCGAAACAGCTTGTAGAAGAGGACGTCTCAATCACAATACATCTTAGTCCTTACAACTTGTTTATAGACCAATAGGTCAACATCGTGTTAAGGATAAAACCAAAGTGAACGTAAAATATTGTTAGTTAGCCACCCTAGCCTAACGCAGCGTCTACAACCGTTATGGAAGTCAAAAGAGTTTGCTATACTTTCATTAAATGTGTAGATGCTTTAGCATTCGTTTAGGTTATTCATAGGCTGTAGGAAGAATAAGACCATTTGATCTTTTAAGAACATAACTACAGTTTCCTTAGTATTAGCACAATAATTGTTTTCACTTGAAGTAGAATAAAGCAGCAGTGAAGTTTCAGAGCATTTTGCTTTAGTGCAATCTATTGAGTTTCCAACTACCCCCTTAAAATGTTGACAACTTTACTTCGTTTCAGATTTAATACATTGTGCCGTCTTAAAACGATGGAATCTTTGCTTGTTTCACAACTTAAAAAAAATTACCATCTTAAAATGTTAGCAACTTTGCCCGTTTTGTAGCTTAAAATAGGCTGACAGCTTAAAATGTTGTCGTTTTTGCCAGTTACCCCACTTAAAATAAGCTGGCCAATTTACAATTTTGCAACTTGCTCTCTTTTCCAACTTAAAAATAAACCATCTTATTGCGTGGCCATCTGAAATTGCTGCCATCTTACACCGGATGAATTTGGCAGCTGAAAACTATGACGTCTTAAACAACTAAACATCTTAAATATTTATTTTGCGTTCTTTCCATTTGATAATAAGATGCATCTTACGTTTAATGACATCTTAAATGAAAGAAGTCTGAAATTAGGATCTATGTTAAACTGGAAGTATCTTAAAATCTTCAAAGCATAGATCCATTCCATCTTAAATTAAGATGGTTTTACGATTTTCAGGAGGCTCATCAACCGACACAATGAATTTCAGATACATCTCACGAATTTTATGATGCTCAGTTTTTACAGTCTAGATAAACTTCCATAGCTAAGTTACTAGTTACAACAACCCTTGTTGGAAAATATACATCTACTTCTTTCATCTCAGCCTAATTACATCCATTTATCTTATTTAGAACGTATACCGCAGCAGTTTAAATCAGGGCCGTACCGAAGGGTACTTGGTTGGGAGGGGAGTGACTGTCATTTTGCCAATTCATCTTACGTTTTTGCCAACTGGTTTAAAGAATGCCATTAGTGCTGTTAATAAAGTACTTTTCAGGGGTCCGCCAAGCTCAGCTAGGGGGTCTGGGGGAGCGCTGTAAGCTCCCCCATCGAGGCCCGGGGCGGAGCCCCGGAAGCTGAAGCATTTTACCCTATTTTAGTGCCTGTTTTTAGCCTCCAGTGAACACTGAAGCAACAAATTGTCAAGCAAATTTTGGTGATTTTTTTTATTCATATTTTAGGATGGTAGGTTTCGTAAAAATTTTATTGTGACTAAATCATGTTTTTTTTAGATATTTTTTTTCCAAGTTAAATTAAACCGAGTTCAGTTTAGAATTATATAAACAGGCCGGCTGGCCATTGCGAATTGAGGGTTGACTTAATTGTACATTTTGGACTTTTAGGCTGTAATGAATGACGACGACTCCTGTGTGCAAGCATAGGCAGCAGGTCAGCGGCAGAAATTTTTTTTTAATGTACTATCGAAAGGTGAAATTAATGAAATCTTTTTCTCAGTTGTATCCCAAACAACTATAGGCCTAGAGGTATTATTGTAAAAAAAAAACTGTCACATTTTAAAACAAAAACATGCTCTAGTTTTTAAATAATGGAGCGTCGAAAGACGAAAGAAATGGCGAAACTTCTTACCTCAGTTTTGTCCAAAACAACTTGATGTATTATTGGAGAAGAGCTTCCACATTTGAAATCAACATGCTCTATTTAATTTTTCCCCATTGATTCAGGGGATCTTGAGAACCGGTCATTAGTTATGGCCGTGGGGGTGGGGTGGGAAATGAAAACTTTAATGTGACCACTAAATTTTCGATGACTCCCCCTTCAAGACCTGAAAAAAACCTTGATTCCTCCCACCCTAAGGTCCAAAAATGATGTGAACAACCCCACGAAAATATTTTACACCCATCTTTTGTCGAGATTCCTACAAAAGTATGATGAACACACTGTTTGCTTATATGACCACTTCCTAACATAGTCAGAAACTAAAATGCAGAAGACGCCAAGAAACCAGGTGCCAAAGCTTTTCTATACAATTTTTTAAAAAAACTGCACCTTCAGGAATAGTAATATTAATTTCAAAACCTTGTAAACCGCATGGGGGGTCTGGGGGGCTGGCCCCCCAGAAGCTGAGCCGTTTTTGGAAATTTTGACTGCTGTAAGTGCCATTTTTGTGGTCCAAAAATGACTTTTTTTCCAGTTGGTCAGTGTGTTTTTGACCTCCCCCTTTTGATGGGACCTGAAAAATTTATGACCTCCCTCTTGAGATGGTCTAAAAACTTCATGACCCCTCCCATCTCCAGCCTCCCCGGCGATAAATAATTACCGGTCCCGTAGGGTAATTTTTGCCTTCATTTCGTGGCCTTTTTTTGGGTCACTTTTGTCCTTTAATATGGGATTTTATGAACTCTTATCGTCAAATTTTGGACCTTCGAAATTAACAAGTTTAAAATTTTTAACAACTTTCATTTGAAAAATGTAGTTGTTTCTGCATTAATACAAATTCAAATTTAGTGGCGATAGGTTAACAGAAAAAGGACAACAGAAAATCAAACAGCTAATTCAATTTTTCCAACTCGGTTTTTGATTTTGCCAACTGTACCCGATTTTCACGAAGTGCACAGCTTTAGTTCACGTTACTGTTTTAACTAAAACCAAGGCACTGATTGACTAGCAGACGAACTAGTAAATCAAATAGACAACTGCATTAATTTTTTAGATTTATTTGATATCACAAATTCAGACGGCAATAACTTGGCAGAAGTCCTCACGCAGAGTTTGTTTTATGCAGAGTTTGTTGATATTTCTGTTTTACCTAAGAAACGTTTTAAATCCTGGCAGTGATGTTGTGTTTGGTATATTAATATGCCAGTAATTTTCTACCCTCCTGAAATACCAGTTACGAGTTGCTCCACGCTAAAACCCCTCCTGAGCGGCACTGTCTAACAGAAAAAGAACTATAGGAAGTAAAATAGCCAACTCAATTTTTTATTTTGCCAACTGTGTACGATTTTCGCGAAGTTTTGTTATTACGACTTCAAACTCGGTGGGGATACAGTTTTGTCCACTTTTTGTTTTTATTTTCTACATTATTCTGTGATACTTATAAGCTATGGTGGTGACATAGCAAACAAAACGACCAAGTCAATTTTCAATTTCGCCAACTACGCAAATTTTCGCGGAGCTTCCCTTCCCCCACTCCTTACAGCCAAGCAATGCAGGGAAGCAACCAGAAATGATCAGGGGCAGCGTTTCACTTACTCCCAAGTTACATAGAAGTGATGCGAAAACTGATGGAAAAAAAACATGTATTGTAAACTTTACTTTCAAACTGACGATATGATGATAATAATTAACCAGTACTCAAATTTGCAGTGAAAATTGCAGTGAAAATTCAGTGAAAATTTGTCCGATTTTGCCAACTCGACAACTCGAATTTGCCAACTGTATGTGTTTCTTGGATGGTTGGGGGGGGGGGGGGGGCCCCCCCCCCATTCCCCCCCAGTCGCTTCGGCCCTGGTTTAAATATGTAACTTGTAGTAAGTAGATGCAAAAAACACAGCGCTACAGAACCGATACACTTCCATAGCTAAGCTACTAATTAAAATAAATCGTTTTAATTACCATTGTTCCAAAATATCAATTTCCGTCTTTAATCAAAGCCTAATTATATACATTTCTCTTAATTAGAACGGCTACTGCAGCACTTTAACGATGTCACTTGTAGTAGATAGCCTCAAAATGCACTTCACTATAATGTAGATAAACTGCCGTATCTTAGCTCCTAATTCTAATAAATCGTTTTAATAACCATGTTGAAAAATATACATTTCCACCTGATATTTAAGCCTAAATTCATCCATTTATTTTAGTTAGAACTGCTACCGCATCACTTTAAAGATGTAACTTACGCAGAATTGAAGAAAAATGCAGTGTTACAGCATAGATATAAAGCAGGATGGAAAGCCAAATGGGCTCGAGAAAGGTTAAACAAATACGGATGCTAACCTATTTACGTTGCCTTTTGGACTTAAATGCCAGACTGCCTGAGCGGGGAATTGAAACCAAAGACCGAAGTCCTGCCGCTGAGCTGTACTGACGCGGGCTCAGCGGTAGGACCTCGGTCTTTCGTTTCAAAGGTCGTGGGTTCAATTCCCCGCTCAGGCAGTCTGACAAAGGGCAATGTAAATAGGTTAGCATGCGTATTTATTAACAGCATAGAGAAGTAACCGCAGCTTAGCTCCTAATTACTAATGTACCACACTACGAATTACACCTGGTGTTTGCTAAGTTGTTGCAAACGAACTCAACGATTTTGGGCGCTAATTCAAATTTGCCTCCATACTCAATAAGTATGTTAAAATTATGAAAAACATTTGAAGTTTGCCACCATTTTGGCCACCATCTCGGATATTTTGTCGTTTGGAGTCCTGGTACCCTTTTAAAGCATATTTTTGTTTAAGTCGGCAGACCTTAAAATCTAGCAATTGACACCAAACTTACACACATTAGGAAATTTTGAATTTATAAAAATTGTATGGTGCCCATTTTAAAAACAAAATTGCTTCCTGCATTCCCATAGTGTGGGTTCTGAATATCTCTCCGCCTTCCTCCGGCACCTCAGGTGTGTGGGCTTTGGTTTTAAATTTATCAATTATAATAATATCACATCTGTCTTCCCCCCACAATTACTTTAACCCTCAATCCCCACACTCCTGCCCCCTGCCAGATACGCATACGTGTCCCTCCCCCCCCACACACACACACTTGCCCCCTCCTCCCCGAAAACGTAGCCCCGTGCCATTCCCCCTTTGGTGTAGCCCCAGAAAAGTCGCATGCGTGTGTTTGACTGATAGTCCTAGGTTTAAGCACACAAAAACTGCACTTTGTGAGGATAACACCATCTTTGGTGTACTTCATGTCACACCCATGAGAAACTTTTAGGAAGGGGTGCCCACCTGAAAGCTGTCCAAAAACCAACATGGCCGCCATTTTGCTTTTAAAATGGGCGCCATACAAGAAAAAAATTCAAAATTACACTGATGTATGCAAATTTGGTGTTAATTCTTAGGTTTTTAGGTTTGCCGAATTAAAAAAAAAGGCTCTAAAAAGGTTCCAGGACTTCACACGACAAGATATCCAAGATGGCGGTCAAAATGCTGGCAAAATGTAAAAGTTTTTCATAATTTTAAAATATACTTAATATGGAGGAGGCATTAATGCTCAAAAACGTGAGTTCGTTTGCAATGACTAGTAACTAGCAAACACCAGGTCAAATCCGTAAATTTTAGTGTAGTGTGTTCGTAATTAGGAGGCAAGTCGTAGCTGGTTCTCTATGCTGTAACACTGCATTATTCTTTAATTCACCGTATGTTAGATCTTTAAAGTGATACGATAGCAGTTCTAATTACGACAAATGGATTTATTTAGACTTAGACATCAGGCATCAATGTACATTTTCCAACACGGATAATTAGAATGATTTATATATATATAATAATATATAATAATAAAACATTTTGTTGCAGGAGCAACGGGAAGGCAAGGATCGGTGTGATCACTAACTGCCAACCCAACTAAAAATACAAATAAAATATGTGGCTGGTTGCGAGACCACAGGGGAATGTTGTGAGAAATTAGTAGAGTGCTAAAAACGTCGTAAAAATTTAGTTAAATTAAGTTGATTCAAATGACGACGAAAGGCAGGTACACTCGTCGAGGTAACGATTGCTTCTGGGAGCGAGTTCCAAGCACCAATAACTCGCACCGAAAAGAAGTGTCGTCTGCACTCCAAACGGAATTTATTGTAATTAGGAGCTAAGCTTGGGCAGTTTATCTATGTTGTACTGATGTGCATTTCGCGTCTATTTGCCACAAGTTACTTCTTTAAACTGCTGCAGTAGCCGTTTTAGGTAATATAGAAGCTATTCAAATATCAGTGTAATATAGAAGTAGGCTTAGATGAAAGATGGAGAAGTATATTTTGGAACAAGGATGAGTAAAACGATTTATAGCAATTAGGAGCTAAGCTATGGCAGTTTATCTGCAGTGTAGTGGTGTGCTTTTTGCGTCTATATACCACAAATTACATCTGTAAACTGATTCAGTAGCCGTTCTAATTATGATAAATAAATGTAATTAGGCTTAGATGAAAGATGGAGATGTATATATTCGAATAAGAGTAAATAGAACTGTTTGTCGTGATTAGGTGATAAGAAGCTACAACTGTTTATCTATGATGTAGCTCCATGCTTTCTTCTTCAATTCATTGCATGCTACATCTTTAAAGTGATGCGGTCTCAGTTCTAATTATGATAAATGGATGTAATTAAGATTACATGAAAGGTGGTGAAATGTATATACAAACACGGGTAATAAAAACGGTTTATCCTAATTAGGAGAAAAGCTACATGTGTTTCTCTGTGCTGTAGCTCCATGCTTACTTCAATACTCTCTAAGTTACATCTTTAACATGATACGGTGGCAGTTACAATTATGATTAATGGATATATTTTAATACGCTTGTTGGAAAAGATACATAAGCCTAATTATATTCTTTTATCTTAATTAGAATGGCTACTGCAGCAGTTTAAAGATATAACTTGTGATAAAAGACGCAAAAAACATAGTGCTACCACGTAGATAAACTGCCAAAGCTTAACTCCTAATTGCAATAAATCGTTTTATTTACCCTTGTTCAAAATATGCATCTCCATCTTTCATCTAAGCCTAATTACATTCATTTATCTTAATTAGAACGGATACTGTAGCAATTTAACGATGTAACGTGTGGTAAACAGACACAAAATCCACATCACATAACGTAGATAAACTGCCATAGTTTAGCTCCTAATTACAAAACATCGTTTTAATTACCTACGTTGAAAAATACACATCTCCACATGATATCTAAGACCAAATACATCCATTTATCTGAATTAGAACTTCTACCGCAATCATTTAAAGGTGTAACTTATGGTAAATTGAAGAAAATACAGTGCTCCACAGCATAGAGAAGCAGCCGCAGCTTAGCTCGTAATTACGAATACACTACACTACGGATTTGACCTGGTTTTTGCCAGTTACTATAGTCATTGCAAACGCACTCACTTTTTTGAGCACTAATGCAAATCAGCCTCTACTTTATAAGTATATTTTAAAATATTGAAAAACACTTGAATTTTGCCACCATTTTAGCCGCCATCTTGGATATCTTGTCGTGTGGAGTTCTGGCACCTTTTTAGAGCAGGTTTTTGAATTCGGCAGACCTTAAAACCTAGCAATTGACATCAAACTTACATATATTAGTATAATATTGAATTTTTTTATTATATGGCACCCATTTTAAAAGCAAAATGGTGGCCATGTTGGTTTTTGGACAGGTTTCAGGTGGGCACCCCTTCCTAAAAGAGTTTCATGGGTGTGGACATGAAGTACACCAAAGATGGTGTTATCCTCACAAAGTGCAGTTTTCTTGAACATTTTGCTGCTTACACGCAGGACTATGAAGGCTAAAAAAAAAACCCTATCACTGAGAAATCGAAAATTTAGTAAGCAAGTAATTCTATGTTTAAGTTAATCCTTTGAAACAATTGACTTCGCTACCGCGCATTGCCCCCCACACACACTTGCCCTACTTCCCCCTCCCCCTCCGAAAACGCGGCCCGTGACATTTCCCCTTTGGTGCAGTCCTGGAAAAGTAGCATGCATTTGTTTGACTGAAGGCTAAAAAAAACCTATCACTGAGAAATCCAGCAAGTAAGCAAATAATTCTATGTTTAAGTTAATCCTTTGAAACAATTGACCTCGGCACCACACATTGCAAATTGTTGAAAGGAACGATTGTTGCAGCCCCGGTTGTGGACTTTGTAACGGGCCCGCGGGATCTGCGACCAGCCTACTCGCGGTTTTTCTCTGGTGTCTGGCAAAGGCGTTGGTCTGATGGGCCTACAGGCCGCGTGCTGTATGGGCTTACCCTTCCGTCTCTCCACCAAAAGCCCTGGATGGTTTGACACGGGGGAGGCTGGCCTTCTTTCTCGGCTACGTACTGGACATGTCCAGCTGCGAGCCCATCTCTTTCGGTTAGGATGGGCGAGGACGCCTATATGCAGGTGCGGTGTTTTTGAAGAGACGGTGTCCGCTCTGGGTGGCACAGCAGGGTTTTGTTGTCCGGGACGGAGAAGACCCTTTGGCAGTGACTCTGAGGGTACCCCCACATGTGGAGAAAGGAAGGGCAGGCTTCCGCGCTAATCTAGGTTTTTGCAAGGCAACTGGCCGTTTCACATGGTAGGTATCCTCAGTTTTGTTGTTCGCTCCACTCTCCCAGCAGAGTTCGGTGCGTCGAATGGCATTTATGTGGAGTGATGGTTTTTGGTGTTTCGCCGAGTTGTACTTTGGTGTCTCTTGCGGCTGTGACGTGGTGGTTTGACAGTAGGGCGTGGTGTAAATTGGATGCTGGACTAATGGTTAGATTTAGGATATGTTTAGTTAGGTTAAGTTAGGTTAGGCATGAGTGTATGGTTTCACAGGCCGTGTAGTACTCAAATAAACAAACAAACAAACAAAACAATTCAACTCCTTTCTGGAAGTGAGCATTTAGGAAATAAATGCGCCTTTCCATCGTATCAGGCTGCCAATTTTGAGGGGGCCTCGAAATTAAGAACCTATTGTCGTTTGGTTTACAGTTGCCTGGTTTAGTAGACACGGGTTGTTTTTTTTTTGTTTTCCTGCTTAAACACCGACAATGGCACATTCCACGCGACTAAAACTTTGTTGCCGCTTTGGTGCCGCAATAATACGCCAAAATATGATCCAAATAGCGGTGCTGCACGTCTAGTAAGTGGCGCCATCTCTTCGAAGACTTTGGAAAAAGTGCTATAACTCGAACTTGTAGTCCAAGGCCGTCAACACACGGCGACATGGCAGGTTTGGGAAGTGGCGCCATCTGTTCGAAGACGTTGGAAAAGTGTCCCAACCAGAATTGTAAGGTGAATCCCGTCAACAGATGGCATTACAAGGTTTGGTACTTGATTGTACGATGGGATGGTGAAGCCGGTGCACTCGACCGCGATATGTATATATATATATATATGATTGAAGTCCTCACTCCAGCAAAACAACAACAATTAATTTCTTCGTTTCTATTCAATATATTTCGACCAAACTTTTCCAGATAGTAGATAGCAACTTTTCCCAACTTTATACCAACTTTTATGCTATCCATGCAAGAGTAAACGTACGGAGCCACACGGAAATTTGAAAACTTGTTGTGCTGGTTCTTGTTCTTGTGTGACACGGTTTCAGAAAAAAACTACTGCAACTGCCTGAAATCTAAAACATGATCTAGGCCAGAAATTTTCCTGGGCTTCATCCTCACAGAGACCACTTTTTCGATTGGTCGAGCCATTCCGGAGTTACAGGTCACTGAACGATCATTTTGATTGTTTAACACTGTTTTAACCATTGTAATTAGGAAACAATGCCACTCAGCAAACTCCGTATCCATTCTTCGTGCACGTGTTATGTCTTTGCTAAAAAGCTGATTGATGAAGGGCGAAATGCACCCGTGGTAATTCGGTTAGGTTTAGGGGTCTTGTTCTTATGAGGTGAGTTAGTCTATTCCTGAATTATCTTTTTGTATTGGGGCGTATAGCGTTGGGCTCAGGCCTCAAATAAATTTGTGACCGAAAAAACACCAAGTTGCACGGTGTGCCTCGTAGATGAACTGTCGGAGCATGTCCTCCTGGCGTGTAGGACGCATGCTCAGAAGCGGTTGCTGCTAGCTTCCTGCATTCGCAGGACAGGCGTGGTGCATGAACTGTTGGCACTCGTGGATAACAAAGAGTCAATCACCAAGCTTCGTGCGATAGCTAGATTTTGCCGTGAGGCGGATGTCAGCATATAATTCCCTTGCATCCGCTCCCCCCCCCCCCCGCCCCTTCCCCCTCCTTTCTGCCCTCCTCTGTTCTTCTCAGTGCTCCCTAGTGCTTCTCAGTGCTCCCCAGTGCTGTGTGGTGTGTGTTCGCTGCAGCAATGGTTCCGTGGAAGAACGAGCAGTTGTCCTGTGGCTCGCTGGCTCGCTGGAACATTCCCTTGATGGGGAAGAGAAGGTGAGCCGGTTTGTGGTGAATGCGTCGCAGCAGAAGAGGTAAACGGGTGCGTACTGGTTCACTGGAACTTTCCCTAGATGGGGAAAAGAAGGTGGGCCGGTCTGCGGTTTAAGGCTGACGGGATATCAAGGTCGCGTGTGGCAAAGTGTGTGACGAACAGAGAGATAGACATGATGTCACGAAACACAGGGACATGGAAGTAGTCGGCCAGAGCAGTGATCGTGGGATGTGGTGGTCAGGAGATGTGCTGTACGAGATGCTGTTGGTAGAGGTGACAGTAGAGGTGTGTAAGTAGTGTAGGATTATGTCTAGAGTAGAATGGGACGTACGGCTACGGGGCAGGGCTCCGGAATAAATAATTGTGAAAGAATCCGTGTTTCAGCTAAACAATATAGATTTAAACTAAACTAAGCTACGTTGTTAATTTCGAGACTCGAAATTAGCAGCTAGATACGATAGAATGGCGTATTTATTTCGCAGATGCAGGGTTTCAGAGCTGAGTTGAATTGTTTCATAGTGGCCAGCAACAATCGACTGCATGCATAAAGCTTTGTAGCGCGACGCCATAGCTGTAAAAAAGATACACGGATTACAAACAAAAACTTCAAGTGTGCCGTGAAAAAGGGGGTTATATGATTGACTTTTCACTTTTTAAAATGAACACGGATAAAAATTGATGATTTTTAATTGAAATAATAAAATGTACAATTCAGAAAATTCCATCTGTTTAAGTGCTGTTGTGCTTAACCAATCATATATTTAAAACGTAAAGCACAACAGCACCTTAACAGATGGAATTTTCTCAATTGTACATTTTATTATTTCAATTAAAAATCATCAGTTTTTATCCGTGTTCATTTTAACAATAGAAAAGTCAATCATATAACCCCCTTTTTTATGGCACACTTGAAGTTTTTGTTTGTAATATGTAGATTTGAAAAGTAAAATATTATGTGATCAGTGAATTTTATAGTATGTGATTGCTAAGGTACGTAAATACACCATGGCAACTAAACTACGGAAGTTGCAACAGAAAAGCGCCTGGGAATCTATCATTGCCAGGGAAATTTGAAACATAATGCAGATCTTCAGCACAGGGTCCATTCAAGTAGGAAAAAAATAATTTTTTTAAAAAGAAGTACGTCTTAGTAATGTGCCGAGTTTGATGTTTACGCTAGACGTATGGTAGTGTGATGCAACCAAGTAGACGATCGGCCAAGTAGATGAGATTAATTCCTATTGAGTGAGCAATTTCAGCTTCATTGCATGATTAAAATTAACCTGGGGAGAAGTAACTGAAGGGGGGTGTGCTGATTGAGTGAGCGAAGCGAACGAAAAATCAGCGTTTGTTAGCCTGTGCACTCAAAAATGGGATTGAACAAACTTAAGCATGTGAAACATGGGCATGCTATAAACCAAACCATGTCAATTTGGCTGAAGTAACAGCTAATTAGGCAATGACAAATAAGAAATTTATGAATGAGAAAATTTATAGACATAAAATAACTCCAGACAAAAAAGGTAGAAGTGACGATTAGATCGTGGGATTCTTTGTATTCTCAATGCCTATGAAAGTTGTGATACCCACCCAAAACCAAAAATGGAATACGAGAAGCCGCCAAATATCCAAAAAGGGTGGGCCTTTGAAAGTAGTGACATCATTCAACCAGGAAAAGGCCGCTAATGTTAATCCTATTAGCCAAGTTAATCTCACTTAATAATACTTTGGACGTTAAATGAAAACTTGAAGATTGCTACCGCTATAATAGCAATCTTCTAGTTTTCATTTAATTTCGAAAGTAGTGTGTTAACTTGGTGTGGAAACTTGGTTAATAGGATTAACCTTGGCGGCCTTTCCCTGGTTGAGTAATATCACTACTTTCCACGGCAGACCCGTTTTTGGATACTTGGCAGCTTTTCTTATCATATACACGGCTTTTCTTATTATACACGATAGCCGTGTATATATATATGATTGAAAACCTCTTTCCAGCAAATGTAGAACTATTAATTTCTCCGTTCCGATTCAATATACTTCGAACAAACTTGGCCAGATAGTAGATAGGTATAGAAGGTAAATGTATACCAACTTTTACCCATTTCCGTGCAAGAGCCACACGAACGGAGCCACACGTTAATTTGAAAACTATTCACTTCTTGTTGTGGTTGTTCTTGTTCTTGTTCTTGTGTGACACGGTTTCAGAAAAACTTACTGCACTTACCTAAAATCTGAAACCTGATCTACGCTAGAAATTTTCTTAACCTTCATCCTCTCAGATACCACTTTTTCTATTGGTCGAGCCGTTCCGGAGTTACGTGTGCCTGAACGATCATTTTGATGGTTTTACATTGTTTTAACCATTGTATTTAGGAAACAATGCCACTCAGCAAACTCCAGATTCATTCTTCGTGCACGTGTCATGGCTTTGCTAAAAAGTCGATTGTTGAAGGGCGAAATGAATGAATGAAGGTCTGCGGCCTTGCAGTGCTGGAAACACCGGTTCTCGTCAGATCACCGAAGTTAAGCAGCATTGGCCCCGATTGGTAATTGGGTGGGTGACCTCCTGAGAATCCATTCCGGGTGTTGCAGACATAGGGCCTTAGGGCTTCGTCGGGCAGATGACCGGATGCGGTTAACGCTCGCTAAAAACCCTTTGAAAGAATCCAGAGCGCACGGCTATGGGCCACGGCTCTTAATAAATGATCGAAAGAATCCACTGGCCATGTCCAGCTTCGGGCGCACCTTTTTCGCCTGGGTTGGGCACGGACTCCTCAGTGTAGATGTGGCCTATCAGATGAAACGGTGGCTCATTTTCTATTTGATTGTCCGCTTTGGCAAGCGCAGCGACGTTTTGTCTTTCATGACGGGGACGACCCTATGGCAGTGGTCCTGGGGGTCCCACCTCATGCGCAGAATGGAAGGGTGGGGTATTTTAGAACATTGGGATTTTGCAAGGCAACAGGTCGTTTTGGGTAGTTGGCGGCGGTTTTCTGTTGACTCACCTGTTGTTCCCCCCCTCTCCTGGCATTCCATAGTGGTCAGGGCTAGCACAGGAGTATTGCGTTGTGTAGCTGTGTACGGCTACTTGTGCACAGTGGGGTTAGGATGGAGTCGGTTTTGTGTCGGTCCTCTGGTGTGGAATGCTGCTTTAACTGTTAGGCTGTTGGACTGTGTGCACAGTGGAGATCGTTATTGGAGCGATGTGGTTTACAAGGATTTCTAGCACGATACAGCTGCACAGTATGGAAAGCCCTGTGTGATATGTTCAAAGCTGTCATGAATGTATAGCGTAAGTTAGGTTAAGGCAGTAGGGTGAGTGTATGGCTTCAAGGGCCTTAGAACTCAAATAAAATTAACCTGAACCTGAACCTGAAAGAATCCACTGCATGCATAAATCTTTGTAGCGCGACGCAATAGCTGTAAACAAGAACACAACTGTGATATATGGAGACTGATTTTGTAGCACATGTTGTTGAAAATTTGCAAGCTAAGGCTCGATTGTTCACTGGACGGCAGTGGTTGGGGGGGGGGGGGCACCCGCCTCCCCTTCGCCCCCCAAAAGAAAAAAAAGTATGATTTTTTGTGTGTCGGGATGAAGGGTAATTAGTTTAGTCTTATTTATGCTAAATTTTTGGGTTTTAAATAACAGTATGCAGTTTCTGTTACCGGCACCCTAGTTTTACTTGGCGGGACGAAATAAAAAACACAACTACAACAACCACAAAAAAACACTGTTCTACACATATTTTGCGACGAGGCCCTGTTGTAGTCAGAATGATAACAATGTTTAGGAATTTTTATTGTTGTTAGAAATAAATGTAACTTATGTCTATGGTCTTTGATGGGAATGCTATGCATGTAAACCGACTGAGGGCTGGTAATCGTGGCT
Source organism: Lithobius niger (assembly GCA_023313725.1). Classification (NCBI taxonomy): domain Eukaryota; kingdom Metazoa; phylum Arthropoda; class Chilopoda; order Lithobiomorpha; family Lithobiidae; genus Lithobius; species Lithobius niger. The sequence continues at coordinate 50,036 of JAHWFP010133262.1, forward strand.
GACCTGCAGCAGGAGATTGTTAAAAGTATAAAACATTAACACTTCCAATCTCATTGCACGAATGTGAAAAATAACTAGCACACTATGACGAGTAAATACTTCAGCACATTTGTTTGTTTTGAGTTTCGTTTTGCCATTTCAAGGATTTTCATCTTTCTTACCTTTTTTGTTTTTAAGGTTCCTCAGATCTTGTAAAACTCGTTAAAAAGTTAAAACTGAAATTTTGAATTAAAATCCAAACCTACCTAGTGGCGTGGCGCGCCGAAAAATTAACGGCAGCGGGCAGCGGCGGCGTGCCGAAATTATTTTTCATCAGCAACGGCGTGCGGAATATAGGGAAAATCATCGGCGGCGGTGGCGTGGCGTGGCATGACGTGGCGGCGCACGGGTCTACGCCGGGAGGTCGCGCATAGGCAAGGCCGGCTGAGATAAGAGTTGATCCAGGAAGCAGCTACTATCTCAGCTGGCCTTCGCATAGGACCGCGATCATTTCGGTGAACACTAGTTAGCACCACTGATTACCAAACCTCGCCGCGTAGCTTCCCATGCAACCAGACGACCAGTACGAAACACCGTCTGAGGGGGCGCGCTTATCATATACATCCAGAATTTGTGTAATCCTAAAACGTATGATG
>JAHWFP010133263.1:9354-20007 GCA_023313725.1 Lithobius niger
ACTAGGGCTTCCTGTAGTATCTGTGTGTGTATGTGTGCGTGGGGGAGGGGAGGGACAGAATGAGGACCCAGGACAGGGGCATGCAAGGTAGCATATTTTTAAGAAATCGGTATAATTTGAAAGGTTTTCGAACAACTTAGACATTCAACTTTCATAGGAATTAATTTCAAATATTTCTCTAATAAGAATGTTTTTAAACATGGGCATTCTTTAGCTAGCGTGTGTTGGGGGGGGGGGCAGGATCCGGGACCCAGCAACTTGGAGATGCTGTTTTCAATAGGAATTCATTTCAAATTTTTCCCAAACAATTTTTTTTGTAAGCAAGGGTCTCCTCTAGTGGGGGCCTCTCCAGCGATCCCCGAGTTCCCGGGCGGTCTAATCCGATGCTGCGTGCAACGCCACTTTCAAACATCCTCTGTTCTTGGTTTCATTAAATTTACATCATTCGTGGATGACGAATTTTTGTGTCTTTGGCTATACATGAAATCCATAAAGCCTAAATGTGTCAAGGATTTGCTGAACTAATGAGTTAGTTCAGATAATATTGGGGGCAATTCACATTACCGCGAAGTAACCGTTTTCCACAGTTTAATTGGACGTGCCCAGCTGCAGCCGACCACGGAATTGCACTTAACTTTGAGTGCAGCTGACCCCCAAATATAATCTGAATTAATCTATTAAGTGCAGCTAACCCTTTGTCGCCCTCAGTCTGAGTCACGAAACGCCATTCGTTTTAATTAAGAAAAAAAAAGTAAAACCACTCACGCTTCATTTGTTTCATTTATCAAAATAAGTGGTTTAAACAACGTTAGTTAAATTACTAGGATGAAATTCTATCACTAATAGTACTAATTTCCATCAGCCAAGTCCATTATGCTATGAGAAATCTACAGATTTTTCGAATATACCCCCTTCTTCAAAATTTGTGTAACGTATTCAGCTTACAGATTATGACTTTAAAGTTACTTTTTCAGGAACGTCATTTTCTGAAGTTACATATTTTTAACGTTTCTATGTTTATTATTTTTTTTGTTAAATTTACATTAGCCAACCTTTTTTTTTTATTAAGCAGTGCTTTGATACTTAGTAACGGAGGTGTCTAACGTAGGAACATAGAAGTCCTTTGAAACCTACGCCGAATACGCTAAATAAATACTCCACAATGAACGCAAGCACATGTTTCCCATCGCCTTCAGTCGGGCTATTCTGTGTTTTCAGGGGAGCTTCTGGTACTCGGTCCGGCTGTGGCATGGATCCTTGACCTTCGGGGCAAGCATTTTATCATGTTCAGTGATGGCATGAGTGTCATGAAGTCCTTGGCGTACAACCTTCGCAGCCCCTTGACACAGCGAATCCAAACTCTACTTTCCCACTTGCCTGGCTAGCAGAAATCTGTAATTTTCTGTTGGATCCCGGGCCACTTCTGGATATCTGGGAATGAGCACCCTGATGCTGCAGGGAAAGGGGTCCTTTCTGGTTCCCTCGATGGGAATCTTTGCCTGGTTCCAGCGGACGCATTTCCAGCTCATCTGAGATTGCTAGCTGCCTCGTCATCCTTGTGGCACAAACAAGATGGCAATAAGTTTCTGGCTACTAGACATTATCCAGTAATGGCACTCGGCTTGTCGCCAGGAACAGGTGGTGATAGCCCGTTTGCACATTGGTCACACCGACTTATTCATTGCTTCCTATTGAGGACGCGCGGGGGGGGGGGGGGGATCTACACTAAATGTGATTAGTGTTGAGGGCGGCTACTTACGACCCCTCACTTGTTGATTGACATCATCTTGATGTTGTTTGTCGCCGTTTCCATCCTCCGCTACACATTGCACTTCACTTGGGCAATAAGTCTGTTCTCCTGTTCGGCATTTTAAAATTTTTGCAGAAGGCGCAGAAGTATGATAACATCTAGATTTGGGGCGTGTATAATATCTCTATTATAATATCTATGTATAATATCTATGTATATTATCTCTGTATGTGTGGTGCAGTGGCAACCCGGACCACAGCACTTTGACTGGGGTTGGTGCTAATGACCTATCTGTCGACACGCCATTAAGCGTCATTCTCCCCCCCCCCCACCTCCTCTTTGGTTTCAAAGGTCGAAGATTCAATTCCAGCATAGAGAGTCTGACATTTAAGTCCAAAAGGTAAAGGAAATAAGTGTGCATATTCATTTCGTTATCATCTGTGAACTTGGGCGTGGATACAGAATCATTTAGATACTGAAGGTCGTTTGTATGTAAGCGAAATAGGAAAGGCCCAAGAATTAAATCCTGTGGAATGCTGGCTATTTACCATGTTTACACTTCGTAAGAAATATCCCACCAAATCGCATTGTTCCCGGATCGAACACCCAGTTCATTAAAAAAATGTCACCAATGTTCAAAGGTAAGCTGGTTCATCTACGCAAGCAGTTTGCTTCAGATGTCTGACTAGGTTACACTTCCCCCCCCCCCCAATCATAAAAAGAAAACATTATCACTCAGTCTCTAACTCTGTGTAATCAGTGCACCAACACACAAAAAAAAACACATGAAACTAAGATCAGCCATTCACCTTTGACGTAAACACGGGGCAGTCTGTTTGAAGTAAAACCCCTGAAACTCTGTCAGGCTTAACATAATTAGTGCGCCAAGACCGAAAAACTTACACAGAATCTTACCCTCTGGCACAGTCTGGAGAACTTGTGGGCCCCATCTTAGACTACTCTTGAAATTTTGTCAGATTCTAACATTACGTAATAACTGCACCAAGACCAAAAAACTACACTCAAGATCAACTACACTTGTTGATTGACACCATCTTGATGTGGTTTGTCGCCGTTTCCATCCTCCGCTACACATTGCACTTCAATTGGGTAATAAGTCTGTTCTCCTGTTTGGCATTTAAAAATTTTTGAGAAGGCGCAGAAGTATGATAACATCTAGATTTGGGGTGTGTATAATATCTCTATTATAATATAGTGGCCCGGCACCACCTCCCTTCGGGGCAGTCTGATTAAGGCAAAGCCTTCCACCCTTGATAAGCACCAAGACACGTCTTCATGCAAGTCCTTTAACTGTGGGGTTGGCACTTGGGGAGCTGTCACACGTACTAAAAACCCCTACAGAAGATAGAACTCGGATTATTCACTTAGGGTGGCAGCACACCAAAATCGACAAAACGTCGCACGACAGGACGTTTTGCCGTAACATGTCTCAGCAGGCTGCAGAGCAGACGTCTCCAAAACTATAGAAATTAGCTGAGCGCCACACACCGGATGCGACGTTGTTGCGAGACGTCTTTAGGCGTCTCACGACAACAAAGCGAAGCTCCTTCGAGTTTCGTCTGTTGGGGGGAGGGGGTCTCTCCACCCGATGCGACGTCTTGCGACGTTTTGTCGTTTTTTGGTGTGCGGCCACCCTTAGGCGTTTAGTCGCACGACAAAACATTTGGTCGTAACCTGTATCAGCGTGTTTCAGATGTCTCCACAATCATAGCAATGACTTGAGCGCCACACACCGGATAAAACACTGTTGCGAGACGTGTTTAGGCGTATTTAGGCGTCTCACGACAACAAAACGAAGCTCCGCCTATAGTTACGGCTGATGCGTCTCTCCACCAGACGCAACGTTTTATCTCTCAACGTTTCGTCGTGATACATTTGTCTGATTTGGTGTGCGGCCGCCCTTAGTGTTGTTGGGGCAGCCAATAGGCATTGCCGTAAGTACAATCGTGTGTTGACTTTGGGTTGTTGTTGGAGCAGCCCAAGGATTGCCACTTTTTGCCAATCGCGTTGACTAAGGCTTGGGACAGAGGGCGTTCAAGTATTACTTCATCAGGAAGAGGAGAGGGGGTGGCCAATTGATGACGTAAAAAAATCCTCAGGAAAACTGTGTTGATGTACACGGAAAACACCCCCTTGAGGTGGGGGGGGGGCGTAACGTTAGAAATGACTTAATACTGGAAGGGAGGGAGGTTGAGTAATTGACGACGATTGATGAGGAGGGGGGCATTGAAAATGGTCAATTTCGTGATACCGTAATACTTGAACGCCCCCTTATTGTTCGGGCAGCCAGCAGGAATTGCCGTTCGTACTTTTTTGTCAATTGTGTTGACTTAGGTTTGTTGTCGGGGCAGCCAGCAGGGATTGCCGTTAAGTACTTTTTTGCCAATCGTGTCGTGAATTACCTCTTTGCCGACCTGGTACTGGCACCTTCTTTGGGGTCCTTCAATGCTAAGTTGAGAAAACTAGACCTGACGAGACACGTTTCCAGGCAATGCTAAGCAATTCTGTTCTACCTTTAATTTCTTCTGTTTCATAGTATTTTCCCAATTTCTCGGGAAGATGCCTTGGGGCTTTTACTGTATCTTCTTCTTACATTATAAAACAGTCTCATAGCAGAAATGAAGCAACCGCAATGACCCCCGGAAGGGGAATTATGAAAACGTGCACTCGTGTCAATTCTTTGGCATGAAGTTGAAACTGGGACGTTGTTGCCCTGAAAAGAAGTTGAAATTGGCACATTGTTGCCTCGACTAACAATTGGCTCTAACAATTATCCTTCTAACTAAACACCGTGTTAATCTCAAGGGCAAGTATTACATGACGTCATGCACACTTCTTTTTCACACGGTACGCATCGCTTAAGCCACAGCGAAAGACTGGGAGTGGGGGGGGGGGGGCTAAGTGAGCTGTTACCATTAAGCATACGATTACGCATTAACTGAACCTAGAAGAGAACAAACAAACAAGCACGGGACCCGGGAGCCGGGTACGTGTTCAACTACGTATAGCAAAGAGGAGAAAGGGAAGGAAACCGAGAGGGAGAGGGAGAGGACGGGATAAAAGGAGGAGGGGAGATGGTGAGGGAGAGGATTGGCGGAAAGGGGGAGTGTTACACAAACAAAAATCGACTGTTGCAGTGAACGATCAGGCAGCATCGAGTAAATACTGGGAAACAACCACGGGTCAAACAAATCCCCGGGCGAAGCCGGGTGCGATGCTAGTTTAATATAAATGTCTGATACTTTCTGACAATGCTATACTTAAAAAATGTCAACAGAGTAGCCATGAAGTACAGGTGAACGACGAAATCACGACGTTTCGGTTCCTAGTTCGGACCGTTTTCAAGTGAAGGGTTAAAACATGTCAAACAACTTAAAAATAAAAAATCAATAAAACAACCGCAGAGCAGATGGATCATGGTAATAAACCTTACAAGTACTGGGAACCGAAATGCTACTCTGTTTACATTTTTAAATACTAAATTTTTTTTTTTTTTTACCTTCTATTTAATGCTTTACTTAGCAGAATGCACCAGTTACAATGCACTTCTTTATTATTTGATTTGTTCTTCTTCTTGTAATTTTCGGATTGGTTGTTAGTGACGTAATGAGATCCTTTCGTTTCCGTTTGCCCTTTGTGCAATAAATTTCATTCATTCATTAAAATGTCATTCATTAAGATGTCTAAACCTGCAATTAGATCAAAAAGATCTAATCAAAGTAGTGCATCCAAATTACTAGAAAAATCGGAACAAATGCTACTTCACGCTCGCGTTCATTAGTATACTAGCCTACACCTCAAGTTCGAGTTCTTTTTCCAACCTTAATTTAAGAAATTCGACTGCAGTTGTTTCAACATTAGTCGAGTTTCAACTCGTTTCAATATTCTGTCCTCCTGTCCGGAGTTCTTCAAAATTAAGATCTAGATTTTGGGGTTGGTTAACATCTCTGTAATGTGTACTCACTGCACTCTAACTGATGTTGGCGCTAATGGCCTAGCTGTCGACACGTCATTAACTCTCCATCCCCCCCCTCCCTTAAATAAGTCAATTTTTCAAGCTTCGAGGCTCTGTTCTGCCACTCACTCACCCCCATATACACCAAAGTACATGCAAAGTTCATTTAGGAATTTGGTTTAACCTACCTTGTTGTTGCCCTGATTTAAAATTATGATAATCCCAATTTGTTTCAGTAATGCTACAGATTCATTTCAAATGTAATTTTACAAGCTGAGAATGTTGGTATTCGTCCAAGTGGAAACCAACATTTCCAAGTAGGTTGCGAGGTATGGCTGACTTAGTTGGACCACATAGTAGAGCCTATATATATAGAACCCCATCTTCTATTCGTTCCCGGTAATCTAATTTCAAAACCCTTCGGAAATTTCAAGCGTGACGAAGTTAGGAATCTCCGAATTGGACGCAGTAAGGTTATTGATGAACTCTTTTGTAAAGGAAATGAGAGTTTTCAGGGAGGAAGTCCCTTTTGTCTCTGGGATCTGATTGCGTCATTTGCGGGGGCGGACTCAATGTCCCTTTACTAGTTGGAATAATGAAGATGGTGATTCAGATCCCGTTTTTTTTTATTATTATTCGCACTTGCTATTCAACGCTAATAGACTGGTTTCAGCTCTGAGCTGGGAACCTAATGTGAAATTCACGCGAAAGCGAATGAAACTATTTCTGAAGGTTTGCTGATTTTTATTCAACTTTAGTTTTTATATTTTGACGAATAGTGAAAAAGACAGGTTTCGATCAATGACGATTGCTTGGATGATAAAACAGTAGGCCTTTCTGGAATAATAGATTAGAATGTTCTTTTTTTTTTGGAAGTAAAAAAAAAATTATTAGAAAAGTAACAATTTGGGCATTTTTCTGTAGTTTAATAATTGGGGGAAGTGCGATTATGGCACATCGATAGCTACATCAGTAGCGTCAACCTCAAGTCGCAGTCCAGTGGTCCAGGATGCCACTGCGCCAAACATTACAGAAATAGAAATAGAAGGAGACGCTGCGCGGAGCATCCACCCACCCAGAGACCTAAGCGCCAGATGTTAAGTGGAAGAAGTACCTCCATTATTACAGTTGTTTTGTTGCCGAATGAGGGAGGAAGCCGGAGTACCCTCGTGCAATGGGTGGGGAAACAACCGGAGAAATACCCGTACATATACACTTCCTATCACCCTGATCGAACCTGGGTCTGTACGAAGCCAGAGATGTCCAGGTGGTACCAGGAGGCCTATCGAATCTGACGCTCCAGTGCTCGCAGCTACCCGTGCACGCAAAGATGTACAGAGATGTTAACAAGCCGCGAATCTAGATCTTATCATTAAATCGAGACATAGCCGCAGACAGGACAACCGACTCATCGCCAATTGACGTGCTCCGGCTCGCGGACGATGGAAATGGCGACAAAGATTATCATGATGTTTTTAAGATATTATCAAGATATCAACCGTTATCAAGATGACAGCCAACTAGTACGTAACGGACCGTAAGTGGTCGGTGATACCAATGACATTCAGGAGGATATCCCCCCCCCCCAAACGGAAGCAACGAATAAGGTTGATGCGGCCAATAATAAAACGACCCGTTTTCTTATTGTTCACACCAAACTTATTCATTGGTTCCTTTTCAGGGTGGGATATTCCACTCCTCCTCCCACGTCTTCTTCTTGGTTACTGCAGCGAGAAGCTGAGTGCCAAACCTGGGCAGTATCTTTCAAAGCTCGAAACTTATTGCCGACTTGTTTTTTTCTGCAAGGCTTGCCAAGCAGCACGCAACTTCAGACGTAGAGTTGGAAAGGCGTCTGGGTGAACAAGGCTGAAAAGCGCGTATAGTTAGGGTTCGATGGGTTTAGGAGGGGATGTAATTTAGGTAAATTAACGATTTATACTAATTACAATTAACCATTTTTACTAATCAAAACGTAGGATATGCGCGCGTCGGGATTCACCCCCCCCCCCCGACGGGGGGCCGGGCCGCGGATAACTCAGTCATGCGGCTTATCTTCTAACCATACGGTTTATTCCAACATTGCATCTCACTTTCACATTACTTGGCTGGCGGACGGGAGACCGCGCGAACAACGCGTCCTCTCGCGTTGCTGCATCACGACCAAGTCTTGCAGACGGAGCTCGATCATCAGGGTCAACAGCCCCAGCGAGGTAACAGCGCGGGAGGGAGGTATACCTCGCAACACGCGGTTCTTAACCCTATTCCTTCTCTTGTACAGAAGTGGGCATTCGGCTTCAGCGGTACCACAACAGCAGCTTATGCGCGGCCGGGAGGTGCGGGGAGGGAAATTATCTCAACTATATAACTCAGGTAACGTATGAATTCAGATTCGCTGTTTGGGTGTTGTTTTGAGAACTGGTCACGAGAAACAAATGATTTGAAAACTTATGAATTGTTACCATGGTCGGTGGTAAGATAAGGTTGAGTCCCAAAGAACTAACCATAAGTTCTGATAGCCAGTAGTATATTAGGTTTGGCAGAGTGTGAACAAAGGCGAAGAGGCAAACATGTCATGAAACATTCACATCATTAGAAGTAATAGTCATGTGGGATATCATGTAACGTAATTTGGTTCTCAGTTTTCACCTTGAGCAGTTTGGCATGATATAGGTTAAGCTAAAAGAAGGGAGGGGAAACAGTAATTGGTAAAAATATTTAAACATGTTTACACAAACACAAACAACTGTATAATTAAATTGAATTCATACACTATACAATATGTGGCTTAGTTGTTTGTACGTAAACTTTCACTATTGTGATTCTGTAACTAAATTCGGTTCAATTAACTCCAAATTAAAATTTCAGCCATTGGTGACAGCTGTCCAACATAAACTCACTGCTATATCTCCGGACAGTTTTCTAGCAATTTTCAAAAAACATTTGAGGTCTAGCATCGTTTTCAACTTTATAACATTCGTTAGGTAACTTTATAATTCAACTTTTGAACTAAAAAGGACGATTATAGCTTTCACATCATTTTACAAAATAATAAGCTCAAAATTTTATGATTGGCTCAGACTATATAGTTTCGCAACATGTGCAAAATAGAGTTAGCTGTTGTAATCACTCTCCTTTTTATTGCTACACGAGTTATCTAGTTTTTGGAACAAATCACATGCCAGGTAATAATAAAACCGCTAACGTGTACATCACGAAAAATTTACAATGTGCATGCATGTATATTTACTCCTCTGGAACTAAGGCACCTGTGAATTAAATTATCCTTCCGTTAGGCTTATTTTCATTGCTATAACTTGATTTTTTTGACCGTCAAATACGTGAAAGATTGCTCTGGAAACTGCTGATGACGTCAAAGTTCGATTAGGGGAAGTTACTGACCAGGCAGATGCAGACCTATTTACGTAAATAGGCTTTACGCATTTGTATTTATTTACGACTTTTGGGGCCCATTTGGCTTTCCATCGTGTTTGTAACCATAAATCACTTGGCACTAAAACACAAAAGTCGAATAAACCCTCAAAGTTGCTACAAAAAAATAGTGTTACCTTTTTTTTGTGACTGTATTAGGGTGGGCTTATTCAACGACTCCCCTTTGCATTCTCGCAGCGCGGAGCTAGAAATATTCTGATTTCTGAAAATCTGTGTGTGTGCATGTACTAACTTTAATCGTTTGCTAATAATTACTATGAGATCAAAAATTTAAAAGACTAATGCGGTAAAAATTAAAATTAATTATGCCAATAGATCGCCGAAGAAAAATTATAATATACTTGCCTCAAAAAATATAAATTGTGATGTTAAAAAACGAAAATCATTCTGGTTTGTGACGACACAATCTTTAAAGAGATGTACCTCCCAGCGCCATTTTTCTCGATCCCCACATCAAGTACGGCCCCCAAAGGTCTATTTCCTTACCTTTAGTCTATCCCTTGGTAAAAATCCGTTTTAAAATGTGGCGTCTACGAGATTTACTGTTGAATATAGGGGAACTTTATTTACGTTCGTCCCGGACATATATGATGCTTTGCGCGCTTACAATAGCCATGGTGTTTCATCTGTGTGTGCATGTACTAATTTGCTAATAATTACCATGAGATCAAAAATCTAAAAGATTAATGCGATAAAAATTAAAATTAATTATTCCAATAGATAGCCGAAGCAAAATTATAAGACACTAGCCTAGAAAATTAAAAAATTATGATTTTAAAGTAAGATAATCATTCCGGTTTGTGACGACTCAATTAATACGTTCACGCTGGCTTGTCTATTAGGCGCAATACCAACTGAGATAGTAGCTTCGTTTTTCGCTACGAGGAACGAAGCTACTGTCTCAGTCGACCTTGACTATGTTAAAAGCGCGGATGCGATCGGCGCGAGCTGTTATAAGGCAGGCGAAAGGTTATCAGGCAGGCGGTATGTTGCTTTAATTCAATGCTGTTTCGTATACTATTTCAGTTGATCTTGGCGATGGTAACATGCGCGCAGCTGTTATAAGGCAGGCGGAATGTGCCTTTAATGTGTCTTTTTGCTAAAAGTTGCCCCTGATCTCTTGGGGGTCTGTGCATGCTACTGAAGATAAGCAGTTTAGTAGTTTCTCTCTGTATGTAAAAATATTCGACTTGTATTTCTCCTAAGTCCTAAGTAAAGCACGAGAAAAAAAAAAGAAGTTCACGCCTGCCTTCACCTTTTTGGGTGTTGTTGGGTTTGGTGGTGGTGGTGGTGGCAGCCGTGGGAGTGGGAGGCATCGGAGGGATGCCACAGGCGCTATTTCCACGACATCAGAGGTGATCGGCGTGCTTGCCTGCCTTTTTCCAACCTCTCAGGAATGTCAATATTACGACGACAGGCATGGATGACATCTTTGAACTGAGTAACTCGACCATGGGCATAGCTGCTTTTCTGCACT
>JAHWFP010133264.1:0-39498 GCA_023313725.1 Lithobius niger
CCCCCCCCCCCCAAAAGTCATTAAATGATTTGCAAACACTTATATCACCTCCAAGAATGCTTCAACAACAGTTCACTTAAATTTTCGAGGAAGAAAACACCGATCCTCTTCTTCAGAAGACGACACCACAGCAGAGAACGTTCGTCCGATGTACGCTTACTCCATGTTGCACTTTAAATCTTCGCACACGTGCTGCCGACCACTGATCGCTACGTTATTCACTGGAGGGCCGCTCGACGACTGCTGTCAAATTCCACTTCGTGTCTAGCTTGGCAATTACAGGCAATGGGACAAGTTCTTTAATTTGGTCGTGGGAAGGGCCAGTAAGGTTCATGAGAGGCACTCGTGAAAATCTTTTAATTGCGAGAATTCAAGTATCTGGAGGTGTACTCCTTGTTTGGTTTTGGAGTGGAGGAGTACTGACGCCTGGTCCCAAGTGTAAAGTTGCCATCTCTTGCTTGCTGGCTTGTCCGTAATTACCTAATGACTGTAATTAGGGCTAATTGCGTTATTCTATTTGCCAAGTATGGAAGCTGGTCTTTGGCTACATTTACTATAACGTGCGTGACACGTGCGTCCTTTTGTGAAAGTGTTTCTATATTTTGGCGAGAACAAGCCCTTATAATGAAGAAGGTTTGGTGCGAAGGAGGTCTTTCCCAACAAGCCTGCAACAAAGACAGAACTCTTTGAACGAACTGTCTTGTTGGAGAATTTCTCGATTCATGTGCGGATTGTTAAATGTTTATTTTTGTAAAATGCGTTATGTCTAAGGATAAAGTAAAGAAGTTTGAATTTAACAAGTATGCAGTGAACCCTTGAAATTACATTGGTGGCAGCGGTTTGTTCGGATTTCCACGGCCAGGATGCTGCATCGATGGGCTTACATCCGGACTTTCATGTTAAAGGGACACAGCTGCACCGAAAGTCGGCGGTCACGTCAACTTAAATGGCAGTGGTGAGCTTCTCCAACTCAGTGGGTTCACTTTCTATGGCAGAGTTTCGACTTTGGCGGCAACCAGTGTGGGAGGAAGATTAAAGGGGCTTCCTGCTGCTCAAGAAAGACGAGTCAAGAGACAGAAAAGCTGAGCTGGCAGACAAGATTGCGACTGGACGAGGGATCCTGTCCAGTCGCAAAGAGGGACAGTTTTCTTGTCTGGTTTTACTAGAATTTGTGATAGGATAGGCTTTAAGAAAGAAGAGTGGCTTTGTTAATAGAGAAAGCGCGGGAAACACTCATGCGTCTTTCTGATGAATAAATAGACATAAATCGCTGGAAATATAATATTTCTAGTGTATGATTTTCGCTATTGGCTAATTTCCAATTTTCCTTAATATAAGTTAATTTTCTTTCTGATGAAGACTTTGCAAAGTTCGATTTATGAGTGAAAGCTCTTAAAGTCAGATTTAATGTTACAGAGCAGTGTTTACATAAGCAGTTTTTTTTTTTAGATCAGCTCAAAAAACTGATAAACAAACGTGCTAAGATTTAGCTCACACTTTGACAACACTGGGTACTGAATGGGTTAAGGAACTAGATTGTGGGGATTCTTTCCAAAAATTGGTCCAGCAGCTATTAAAAGAGGATTTTTTGAATAAGGTATCAAGTCCGATAAAGGTATGGCTTACTGATAAGGGTAAACAAGAATCTGTTTAGAACTTCGCTTCGCTTGCAGACGATTACTGCGCTAATCGCCAAGAAGCAGTTCTAAGCCAGGGGAGTGGATTCGACAATGGAAATGGTGGTCCACAGGGCAGAAATAATTACCATGGAGGAGGTAACAATGGTAATGGTTTTGGCAGGTATCGGAATGGTAATGCTTATCAAGGTAGTCAAGGTAACAGAAACAATGGAGGGAGTGGTAATTCGCAAAATGGTGGAGGCAACCAAGGGAATGGTACAAGTAACAATGGGAACAGTAACAATGGTAATGGTAATATTAGCAATAGTGGTACTAGAAATGGTTAAGGTAATAATGGTACGAGCAATGGCACTACAGCTTCGGCTAACAATGCGCAAGCAAGGGCGCAAGCTAACAGCAAAAATCAGTCTAGTGGGAGAGCGTCTTTAAAGGCGGACAAGCCACGTAAGTTCTATATTTGTAGCTCGAGCTCGCATTTGAAAAGGGACTGTCCCAACAATAGTACCAAAGCCTCAGTGGGAAATGTATGTACTCAATTGCCTAGTGTACACAGTGGAAAGGAGGTTAGCTCTTTTAAAGGTAAAAGTGGTACACAGTCGGTGGAAAGCCAGTTATGTAAGAATGACAATTAATGGAAAGCCTGGTAGTTACTTGCTTGACACAGGTGCTTTTATGGATGTAGTTTCAAGTAAGATAGTAGAGCCTAGCTCGTTCACAGGGAAACAAGTTGTTTTGTCGTCAGTTTTAAGTCAAAACGTGACTGACTTTCCTGTGGCAAAGGTAAAGTTGGCTACATTATGCTGGAATGCGGCGTGTCGCCATTTTTCAAGGACAAAACGTACGACTTTCTGCTTAGCCAAACGTCTTACGAAAAGCTACAGAAAATTTAAACAAAGGTAAACAAAATACGAAATGCGATAACTAGGTCAAAAACTTGTGTCAATGGAAAGGAAAGTAACGAAAAGCAGGCTGTAGCTCAGTTTATTGATGGTGATGTATTGGATGGTCTTTTTTAAGGCTGTACCGAACCGAACATGGCCGAACAGAGGGTGTTAGGTTCGGTGTTCAGTCTTTATAACGCAAAATACCAAACCGAACATATTTTCATTTCTAATCGACGGATTTTGATGTTTGAATACACCATTTTGAAGGTTTTTTCGCCAGCTTTCTGTTGGTCCAAATCACAAGTTCCTAGCTCTGACGGTTCAGAAGTTATAAGGGAAAATGTGAAAGTAGTGAAGATTTTTTTATGTTTAAACAAGAGTTTCAACATCTATGGACTTACAAGTACATGTGAAAATACCTACATTTGTTAAGAAACTTGTGCTTTGATGAATCTTTGTGGACTGAGTTCTTTTACATTTTAGTTTAAAATAGATTGGCTTGGTACATTTTTGTTTGGTTCGGAAGTGCGTGTTCGGCTTATTTAAGGTTTGTTCGGTTTGGTTCGGTTCGGCTGACAAATTCTCGTTCGGTACAGCCTTAGTCTTTTCAAAGTGGGAGATGAGGATGTGGAGGAAAGTGTTCGAAATGTTGCAAGTGAAAATAAGGTAATTGCTGAAAGCAGTGTAAAGGTCGAAGATAATGAGCTTGCAAAAAATGATACAGCTGTCCAGTCACAACACGTTTTAGTCAATAAACAAGCTAGTGTTGTGGCAGACTCTGTAAGGGGTATGGAAACGAGTAAAAAGGTTGCAAGGAAAGAAAAGAAAGATTTGTTGACAGCAGGAGTTCAAGACTTGTTAGCTTTTAAAGCTGAAGTTTTAAAGCAAGTGCAGGTGCTTGATCCTGGGTTGGAGGGATGTCGAGTGGCAGCTGACATTGAAGGTACATCTTTTTTTTTTGGAAGGATGATGGATTACGTAGGAAATGGTCGGGAGCAAATGGCACCAAAATGTGTGACCAGGTAATGAGACCTAAAATACTTACGGAGCAACTGGTAAGGATGACAGATGCTAATGTCTATTTTGGGCACATGGCCACGGAAACGACCATTGCCTGGTTGCAAGAAGTATTTTATGGGACAGGAATGGGAGAACAAAGTAAGGATAGGATAACGTGGTGCGAAAGCAGTCAGACATATGGAAAAGGCTTGAGGAAGGGCAGGGAGGAAATAATTTTAGTTCTGGTTGTGGATGAGCCTTTCATTAAGGTGGAAGTTGATTTCGTAAAACCTTTCAAAGTGACGTTCGTTTGTGATAGGGCGACAGGGTATCATGAAGCAGTTGCGGTCAGGGAGGCTAACTCACATACGGTAGAGAATGTGTCGCTGGCTATTTTTTCAACGGTTGGGTTCTCTGTGGAACTCCAATCGTATCTTGGAAAACCGTTTGTTTCTGAACGGGCAATTGGTTTCTTGGAAGAGTGTGAAATCAGCCTCGTAAATAGTAAGCCTTATCATTCGCAGTCTCAGGCTGTAGAAAGGGTGCACAGAATCAGGGCTTTGAATTTAGAGTATCCTGACGAAGGGAACGAGGCTTTAGCATCAGATAAGTTTGCGAGCACGTCTACTCCGTGTGAGACGGCAAACTTAACCCCTGCAAAGTTAGTTTATGGAAGAAAGGTGAGGTTAAAGAGGGAAGTCGCAAATGTAAAGAGGGAAAGATGGAAAGATGTGATTGCACAGGTTACTACCAGTAATGAGGTTAGAGTGAAGGTCATGGTAGCGGCAGGAGAGAACGGAGTGAAAGGTAAAGATTGTACAAGCGATCTCAGGTGAGGGATTCAGGAGGGAAACCTGGGAATGTCACGAGCAGACAAGTGAACGAGGAAGCTATGAGTGGCCCTATGTCTGCAAGGGTAAAAGAAATGTGTAGGAGCCTAGTTGTGGTGAAAGTGGAAGCAAAATCTGTTTTACTGGTTATAAACACGAAGAAAAAAGTCATTAGGATTGACTGGTGATGGCTTGCACATGGTAAATAACTATGCAAAGTTGGTATTACCTTTAGCTGTCAGTGTGAACAAAGGGGCACCAGACAAAGTGGGATGGGGCAGCAGCTGCGGGAAAGCTTTTCACAAGCTGCATTGTGTGCTTGCTTCTTCCAAAGTGTTGTTAATTCGGTTTCTGACAAAGTTTTCTAGTTGTTGTTAACATGCAAGGTTTACAGTGCAATTATTAGCATTATTTAGATATGTGTTGCATGTTTGCTTTTTTGCTGGGGAAAGGGGACAAACGCCCGAATGTTGAGTGTAGGGGGGTTTGCCATGGCAAAAATGTGTTTTCTCCAGTGGTGAACAGTACTTTGAGTTGAATCCAGGGAGGTGGATTGTTTTCTATGGTATTGTGTGGTATGGTGTGGTATGGTGTGGTTAGGGTGGTAAGAAAGAGATGGAGCGAAAAGAAAGTTTTTTTGAAAAGAGAGAGTTTCTTGAGTGCTGCAGAGTGTAAAATTGGTGCGTAGTATTGGTGCGTCATTGGGGCCGTTTGGTATTGAGATGATCCTGTTGCCGTGTTGTGGATGTGGAGTGGTGTTGTGGAGTGCAGTAGTGTGTAGCAATGTTCAGAAGAGTGCAGTGGTGGAATTGTGCAAAACGAGTTGTGCGGCGTTGGTGATGTGTGCAGTGCAGCCAAAGTGCAGTGATGTGTTTGTGCTCAGAGGGTTGGAGATCGATCCTTGCCTTTTGTAGTTCGTTCTGGGTGATATGCATCACTAGTGGCCTGCAGTAACCGTGATTTGTTGAGGACGAATCACAGCGTTGGGTTGGAGGTGTAAAGTTGCAATCTCTTGCTTGCTGGCTTGTCCGTAATTACCTAACGACTGAAATTAGGGCTAATTACGTTGTTCTATTCGAACGCTGGAAGGAAACATTTGTAAAGTATGGAAGCTCGTCTTTGGCGACATTTACTATAACGTGCGTGACACGTGCGTCCTTTTGTGAAAGTGTTTCTATATTTTGGCGGGAACAAGCCCTTATAATGTAGAAGGTTTGGCGTGAAGGAGGTCTTTCCTAACAAGCACGCAACAAGGACAGAACTCTTTGAACGAACTGTCTTGTTGGAGAATTTCTCGATTCATGTGCGGATTGTTAAATGTTTATTTTTGTAAAATGCCTTATGTTTATTTTTGTAAAATGCCTTATGTCTAAGGATAAAGTAAAGAAGATTTTATTTAACAAGTCTGCAGTGAACCCTTGAAATTACACAAGCAATATTGAACCTTACTCATGAACCTTACTGGCCCTTCCCACGACCAAATTGAAGAACTTGACCCATTGCCTCTAACTGCCAAATAGACACGAAGTGGAATTTGACAGCAGTCGTCGAGCGGCCCTCTAGTGAATAACAGATCAGTGGTTGGCAGCACGCGCACGAAGATTTAAAGTGCAACATGGAATAAGCGGACATCGAACGAATGTTCTCTGCTGTGGTGTGGCCTTCTGAAGAAGAGGAACGGTGCTTCAGGCCTGCAAGTCGGTTATTTGAAAAAAGTAGGAAAAAGATTTTTTTAAAGTAGGAAAAAGTAGGAAATTTTTTGATAAAAAGTAGCTAATAGTAGGAACATTGAACACTCAAACTATGTTTTATTTGCACTTATTTTGCGTTCTTCTTGATTTGTACATAATCACTAATTAAATTTCTCCTTTTTTGATCAAGAATATTTCTTTTTTTTTTTGGTATCTTTTTCTAACAGCTTTTAGGCATCTGCCATTTTTCGGGAAGCTACTTCCACAAGTCCTTGACCAACTGACATAGCCAGTTTGTTTTTTCCTTTATTGCCTTCACCAAGCGGTCATTTGCTTCTTTAAGAAGGATTTGGGCTGCTTCAAACTCAAGTTGACGTTCTTTCTGAGCAATCTTTAAATCATTGTCCGATTTGTCAAGGGTTGTTTTTTTTCTTCATCCAATTTCTTTGTTGCTTGTTCTTTTCCTGTTTTCGCTCAGAGTTGCAACGTAACAAACGCTGTGTTTACCAGACCAAGATTACCGACAAAAATTCCACAACACAATCCACTACCGTAGTGAGATTTCATTATTTTCGCGTAATCAAAAGTGCCTGTACGCAATACGTTTTTGCCTTTTTTCAATCAAAGCTTGCTGTAGTGAAAATTATATTTTAGGCATATTATTGTCTGAAGAAAAAGTAGGAAAATTCAGAAAAAAGTAGGAAAAGTAGGAACTTTTTTTTGAAAGTAGGAAAAGTACGAATTGGAAGAAAAATGTAGGAAAAGTAGGAAAACTTGCAGGCCTGGTGTTTTCTTCCTCGAAAATTTAAGTGAACTGTTGTTGAAACATTCTTGGAGGTGATACAAGTATTTTCAAATCATTTAATATGTCTGAATATTATCACTGTCTACGCCGTTTACCAGTTTTAAATCAAAAGTTTTATTGTTTTAGCACCCAAGATATATTAGGAACATGTCTCGGAAAACGTTTTCAAAAATTTCTTTCTTCTCTTGTAAAAAAATTTAAATTTATTTTTAGTTTAAAGCAGTTTACCCAATTCAGCTTGACTAAGTACAAAGACCAGCATTGATTGCTATGAATGTTGTAGATTCTTTATGTCTACAATATCATTAGCCAATAGGCTAACAATACAAATGTCATTATCAGTCAATCACTAGCTTAAGCATCCAATTGTTAAGCCTCTAAGCTTTCCAATTCTGCACAAGTTATTAACTTTTGCAAAAGTCCTCTGGACAAAACGTATTTCATATGTGCAGCAAAAAACAATCGCACACAATTAGTGTAGTACGGGTGCATCACAAAATAAAGGAATATAAAATGACATTCTATTTGTTTATTTCTTGTACACTTAGATTTCAAAGGAAAATATATTTTTGTCCCAATATCTTTGCACATTTTCGACAGTCTGGTTTTTCTGGAGTTGGTGGAGCTCCAAACGACTGTCTTCGTCAGGCTACCACATCACCGCTCATTTCATCGAGATCGTTCGCCTGCCATTTGAATAACCATAGCCTCCGCAACTTGCAGGCCGGTACACCATTTCTCCCGCAGCAACCTATTATACAGTAATGGCATTCAAATGGCAGATGAACGATCATGACGAAGTGAGCGGTGATGTGGTAGCCTGACGAAGACTGTAGTTCTGAGCCCCTCCAACTCCCAACATTTTTTAAATCGAAATTTGCAACGATACTGGGATGAAAAATATTTTTTCCTTTGAAATCTAAGCATACAAGTAGTAAACATGGACTCAAAATTTCAAAGTAAGCTATAGACATTTTTGACATTATACTGAGAAAACTTCACCTTTCATTTTAACAGCACATAAAGAAAATCAATAAATAGCTGGTTGACTTCAGCGACACTAACTATAAACAGTAACTAGTTTAAACCAGTAACAGTTATTTAAATACACGAAAAACTTACCTCGTAAAAAATGAATCTGGAACCCATGTTAACGTCTGCTTGGACGTCGAGAATCTAAAAATATCAAATGAAGACACTCAATCCAACAATTCACTACAGGATCATAGATATAGAAAAGTTCATGGTAGGGAACTTAGCGTACGAATAAAACATAAATGCGGTAGCCTACTAGTTTTTTAATTGAATCGTTAAAAAGATTAGGTTTCACATCTGTAAAACACGACCACAACCTAGCATCCTTTAATCCATTTTTGCCCGTTTTAGGGTTGCATTTATGGAACGAGACCACGCATACAAGAAAATACTGTTGTAGACAGGCTAGCTTCCCTGTAAGGCTAGCGTTATCATGGCAAAAATGTCAAAACACTCGGGGGCCACCGGTTAATCTTGGTTTATATTGACTAAATGAAAATATACATTACCTGTAGATTTTAGCATTCCTTCCCCGAATGCTTTCTTTCTCTAGAGGATTTTGAGATGTGAAGAGCTGGCCACCTGTGTAACGCAACTGCTCATGCACATGTGCAGTATCTCCAACTTAGGCAAGAAACACAAGGGTTTGCCATCCATTTCCTCTTGATCTGTCATGGTGGTGACTCGAGGGGAGGTAGGGTGCAGGTAATGTATATTTTCATTTAGGCAATAGAAACCAAAATTAACCGGTGGCCTCCAGTATTTTGACATTTCTAGTTGCTGGCTCAAAAATATTTATTTCCTGTAAATTTTAGCATTTACAGGAGACCTCGTCAATGCAGGAGGTGGGCACAACATGACGAGTGCCCTAGGGTTATGAGCTGGCTTCCCCAGGAGTTGCACTCCACAGAACGAAATGTTCAGTGGGTCGAGGGATGGATTCCAGAGATGAAAATATTCCCTAATTTTGAGTGGGCAGAAGGAATTTGGACAGTAATAAAAGAATCGAGGGATTGTGTCATCACAGTGAAGGTCCCGAATTGAACTAAGGGGAAGTGGAGGAGGGGGTGTTCGGGTGGTAGGGGTCTGGTTTGGAGGGATGGTGGATTCCGAAGGGGAATAGGAAAGTTCTTTGAAGGAAATGAAGAGAGTTGATTGCTGGGAGTGACTTTTGGAGACTTGAAAGATGTGAAACACACAAAAATGTTCGGTGGACAGAATGAATTTCACAGTTGAAGAGTCCTAAGGATTTGGTGATGTGGGGAGGTTCCACAACAGACGATAGTCCAGGAGGGTTGAAAAAATTGTGTGACAAAAGTGAAATGAAATAGAGTGTTCTTAACGTCGATGAAGATGGAAATTGGTTGATCCTAGGGGTCCTGTGGGGAGGCAGGATGAAGTCAACAATGTTGAGAAGTCCCTATTCCGTCCAGAGGGTTCGTAAATGAGGACGGACGGAAGTAAAGGGATCTATGGGTGGGTGTGGAAGCTGATAGCATACCCTTTACCTTGAAAGCGACAATCGCTGCAGGGTAACTGTATGGTTAAATTTGTTTTTGCTTTCTTCATTTAGGTCAAGGAAGGCAGGAACCCATCAGCATTATCAAACTGCCACAATTGGCGAGCCACGAAGGAGTCTTGTGGAAGCACACAGTTTGCCGAAATCCATTCCCTTGTGATTCTGTCATGGTGAGCGAAAAAGTGAAGAGTCGGGGCGAAGTTAGTCGTTGGCCATGAGGGAACTTGCTTCAATGAGATGGAGGGGATAGCATTTCCCAAGGTGGTGTTGGAAGCACCGACGGTGACGATGTTCGATGACGGGGCCTTCAAAATGCATTGTTCAGATATATGAACCGCTGGAGGAATCGAGGGATTCGTCGATCACGTTGTCGGTTTGTCCGTGAATCATTGGAGATGTCAAAGGTAGGAGATGACTGTAGGGCGAAGGACAGGCAAAAATCTCAGGTCGACCAGGACGACAAGACAGGATGAGGTTGGGAAATCTTGGCTCGAAGGCGACGGCCAGAGATTCATTGAGTGGTGAGTTCCGTGATGTACGACACAAACCTCGGCATAGAAGAGCATGTGGAGGAAGTTGAAGACTGTGCTGGGATGAAGGACAAAATGAACAGCTTCCAAACTGCAGAGCACGAAGGAGAAGAATTGAAGGTGACAAGCTGGAGCCAGTCGTTGTCGAAGATCGTTGGTGTTGAAGAGGCATGTTAACTCCGAGAAGAGCCGAAGGAGACAGACAGACAAGAGTCGAGTCGCATTCTGAAGCGTCATCCTGGAAGCCAAGAAGATGGGACAGGTGTCGGAATGGCGAATGTGATCCCCAAAGTCGGAGTTGTGGTCAGTGCAACAGAAGAGGGGACAAACGGCAAAGGAAGCAAGGGTGTACCCAGTCTCGAGTGGTTAATGAAGCCTCACAGTGGCAACAGGTGTTGGAAGGAGTTTGTCCTGATGAGGAGACTGGAGACCAAATGACGAGCCGCCCCCGTAGCAGAATCAGTGAGACCCGCGATGATACGTTGTGGACAGTGGAAGGACGCCGTGGGCAAATTTTGGCCACATTTCTGCCATTTCGTCAATTTTTGACCGATTTTGACATTCCAGTATGCCATTTTAATTGTCTCGATGAGACTTTTTCATTGATGGAATAGCCTGATCAATAGGGTAAAGCACTGAAAAGTTATTCAATTAAAACCAATAAACATGTGGGTAACCATATGATAAAAAGCCAATTTTACCTGGGGGGAAGTCAAAATTAGTTTCTACTGCCTTAAGGAAAATATACACTACCTGTAAATTTCTTGCATTCAGTTCCTGGATGCTCCCTACCCTGGAGGAATCAAAACTCTTGTGATGCGGCCAGCTCAGACACCCACCTGCGCACGCACGGGTTCAACGTGCGCAGGCCCTCCATAAATGGTGTTACGGCGATAGCCAGCCATCTATTTTCCTCCCGATATGTAAGCTATGATGGTGACTCGAGGGGGGAGGTTGAGTGGGTATTTACAGGTAGTGTATATTTTCCTTAAGGCAATAGAAAGAACATTTTACCGGCCCCCAGCCAGGCCGGCTAAAAATGGTTTCTTTGTTCCTAAAACATACTTAACCTGATAATTTAGCATTACATTCCTCGAATGTGATGTTCCCCTGGAGGTTTCTTTTGCTGTGCAGTCGCCTGCTTGTATACCCCTGCTGCGCATGCGCATGGCAGTCCTCCCTTATAAAAGCGACAGCGTGCACACTATCGGCATTCATTTTACTCTCAATATGTCAGGCGATGACTCGAGAGGGGAGGCAGGGCGGGAGTAGGTTAAGTATGTTTTAGGCACAAAGAAACCATTTTTAGCCGGCCTGGCTGGGGGCCGGCAAAATGTTCTTTCATTGTTGCCAAAACAACTTAACCTGATAATTTAGCATTATCAGTAGACCTCGTCAAATTTGGTGGTGGGCACCGCCTTGACGGGCGCCCCGGGATGCAAGCAGGCTGTTCCCCAAAAAGTTGTTGAAAACCTTGCACTTTGTTCAGAACAGGTGATGAACCTCGAAGTTAAGACACTATCCCTCTTCACTGGTTGGCTAGTTTCCATGGTGAATGTTTAGCTTCTATCGTGGCTGGCTTGCTTCTGCTTCGTTCTGAGTGCTTAAGGGGAATTGAGTACTGTACAGGTTGCAGCAATAGATTGCAGCCGGTGTAGTCCGTTCACATACATGATCTTTGCATCAGGTTGTGTGGGAGGTCGATGGATTCCTACAAGATGCTGGTGTGAGGATTGCTTCGATCGGAAGACTTTGTAGGCAGTTGATGATGTGGAGATTGTCCTGAGTGTCATAAGTTACCAAGGGTCAATAAGTTTATGTGGTTACATGCGTTAGTTTGCGAGTTAATGAGGAGGAAAAGTTGTTTTTTTCCATCTCGTCAGTTTTTTTTTTTTTAATTGGACAAAGGAAGGGCTTGGGTAGTTGTTCTACGTCTAGTAGTCAGTTATTTCAGTACAATCGAGCGGGGTAAGCGGAGTAGCGGAGGTTTTCGAAGACTTTGAAGAAAAACCTGAGTTGGTTTTAAGTCGGGGCGTTGGGTCTTCCTTGGAGCCAATTAGCCGAAGGGATTGGATGAGTGAAGGGTACTGTCTGCTGAAGGGCTTGTTTTATGAAGGATAGAATTTCCGTGTTGAGTTTCAGCCAGGCTGGGAAGAAGAGGCGTAGTCTTGCGCCTACCGGAAGGTAGGGGAGGTGGGAGGCAACGTGGTTTCAATGAGAGGAACACCTGCCCCCTGGTGACGAGCAGCGGTTGTAATGGACAAGAGTTGCGGCTCGCTCCTGTAATTATGTTGGCCGGAGCGGGAGCGTGGGAGATCGGGCCGAAGGGGCTGTTGGTTTCACGGTTGAAAGTAGGAGTTAAATTTCGGACGGATTGGCGGCGCTGTGCGGAGCGGGCAGGGGCCAGGCCGCGGCGACCGAGGGACTAATGCAGGGGCACACTGGGGCAGGGCGGCAGCCCGAAGATCAAATAAACCCGATGAAAGACGGCCACAGTTGGGGTCAGCCTAGAATGGATGGCGTTCTTGCAAGCATGAAGGAAAGCCGCACAGATCATGGATGGGAAGTGGCACAATGCAGTGTAGCCGGAGGTCACCTGGCATGGGCAGGCCATCTAGATGGCAGGCGGATGAAAGACAGGAGACGGGAAGGGGACAAACCCTCAACGGGACCAATTCGATTGGTTAGTGGATGATTAAAGTCGAGAGGACAGGTGGAGAGAGAAGCTTCCATATGAACCGGCTTTCATCTAGTTCAGGACGGCATCATAACTGGAAGGCGGATGAAAGATGTGGAGCGGGGAAGAGGCTTTCAGCTTAAAGGGCTTCCAACTTGGACCGAGACGGCATTTCGACCATGAGACAGACGGAACAGGCTGAGCGGGGGTGCTTGGTTGACCTTCATCACGGTGGAGGGCAGTAACACTTGGTAGAAAGACGAGTGAGTGCGTAGAGCGAGGAACGGTGGCTTGGTAGATCTTCTCCATAGTGTAAAACAGCAACACTCGGGCGAGAGGGCGAAAGACGAGTGAGTGCGTGGGGTGAAGAACGATGGTTAGGCAGATCTTCACCACAATGCAAAACGGCAAAACCCGAGCGAAAGACGCAACGCGGTTGAAAGACGAGTGAATGTGTGGAGCGGTGAACGACAGCTTGGCAGGTCTTCTACGTGGTGTAAGATGGCAACACCAGAGCGAGGCAGGTGAAAGACGAGTGAGTGCGCAGAGCGAGGAGCGGAAGCTTGCCAGACCTTCACCGTAGTGTAAACGGCAACACCCGGGGAAGGTGGGTGAAAGACAAGTTGCTTGGAGCGAGGCCCACTGGCTTGGTAGACCTTCATTTCCGTGCGGGATGAAAACGTCCGTACAGGGCGGGTGAAAGATGAACAGGTGCGTGGGGTGAAGAATGATGGTTTGGCAGATCTCGTCCACAGTGCAAAAACATCAACACCCGAGCAAGCCGAGCGAGGGACGAAAGGCGGTTGAAAGACGAGTGAGTGTGTGGGGCGGGGAACGACGGCTTGGTAGGTCTTCTCCGTGGTGTAAGACGGCAACACTCGAGCGAGGCGGGTGAAAGACGAGTGTGTGCGTAGAACGAGGAGCGGTAGCTCGGCAGACCTTCTCCATTGTGTAACGGCAACACCTGGGGAATGCGGGTGAAAGACGAGTTGCTTGGAGCGAGGAACGCTAGCTTGGTAGGCCTTCATCACGGTGCGGGATGAAAACGTCCGTACAAGGCGGAGGAATGCAGGCTTGGCAGATCTTCGTCAAGGTTCAAAACGGCAACTCCCGGGCAAGGCGTGTGAAAGACGAGTTGCGTGGAGCGAGGAATGCAGGCTCGGTAAATCTTCATCATTGTGCGGGATTAAAACACCCGAGCAGGGCGGGTGAAAGATGAACGAGCGTAAGGAGCGAGGGATGCAGGCTTGGCTGACTTTCAGCATGGTGCAGAGCGGCAACATCTGGGAAAGGTGTAGATGATTGAGTGCATGGGGCAAGTTGTTCAGACTGGTTGGCCTTCCTTGTGAAATCGGCAGACCAAATCCAAGACGGATGAAAGACGAGCGCTTGCGAGATCTTCAATATAGTCATGACAGCTACGGCATCAGCGAGACGGACGAGAGACGGCGAGGGAACCAGAGGCAGAGGCAGTCGATGGGTGATCTAATACACACTGCTTCCACGGCTGGACTGGTGAGACGTGGAGCTTCAATGTCGTGACTGGAGAGGCGAGAGGCCTGAGCAACAACCCAAACTCGACGGCGACATCCCGGCTATGGGCAGACCGGAGACGGACCGAAGAGTGGAGCGTGCGGTTAGCTACGGCATCAGTTAGGCGGATGAAAGACGGCGAGGGAGCCGGAGCAGGGGCCGTTGATGTGATCCAGTTCACAACTGTTACCACAGCTGGACTGGTGGGATGTGGAGCTTCAATGTCGTGGCGGGAGGCCTGAGCAACAACCCAAACTCGACAGCGACATCCCGGCTATGGGCAGACCGGAGACGGGCCGAAGAGTTCCAGCGTCGTGGTAGGAGGAGCTAGACGGCTGAGCAACAAACCAGACTCGACGGCAACATCCCGGCTATGGGCAGACCGGAGACGTGGGGAGCCAGGGGTTGGATGCGGACGGGAGGCTTGATAGAAGACGGCAACCCAGGAGCATCATGGTGGAAGTTCATAGGAAACGGATGAAAGACGAGCAGGGCTAGAGTCAGTCAGACATCTAGTAATGGAGTAGGCAGCAACCGATGTCTTGATTTTCGCTCGAGACGTGGGGCCAGCCACGGTCGAGACAAGCAGCAGGAGGTGCAACCGGCTTCCAACGCGGTTCACTCAAAACGTAGGTTTTAGTCACTAGTGAGACGAGCAGCAGTAGACAGCAACAGGTGAGTTGAGTTTCACTCGAGACGTGGGGTAAGCCACGGTCGAGACAAGCAGCAAGGGGTGCAAACGGCGTCCGTCTTGGTTCACTCAAACGTGGGTTCTGGCCATGAAAAAGACGAGTAGATGACTTCCAAGTTGACTCTTCACTCAAAACGTGGTTTTTAAGCCACGAATGAGACAAGCAGCAGTGTCGGACAGCAACTGTTGTCTTGATTTTCACTCAAGAAGAAGTGCAAATGACGTCCGTTTTGGTTCACCCAAACGTGGGTTCTAGCCACGAGTGAGACAAGCAGCAGTCGGCAGCAACAGGTGACTTGATTTTCACTCGAGACGTGGGGTCAGCCACGGCCGAGGCAAGCAGCAAGAGGTGTAGACGTCTTCCGTCTTGGTTCTTCATTCAAAACGTGGGATTAGCCACGAGCGAGACGAGCAGCAATGGACAGCAACTGACGGCTTGATTTTCACTTGATACGTGGGGTAAGCCACGGTCGAGACAAGCGGCAGGTGTGATGATGGCAATCGGCTTGGTTCTTCACTCAAAATGTGGAAATTAGCCACGAGTGAGACGAGCAGATTTTTTTTTTTTACTGTTGACCTGATCTTCACTTAATAATAGAGAAGGTGGTGTATTCAAAGCACGGTAGCAAGTTCAATCGTTGTTGAAAATAATCGAAACCGAAACGGGAGAAAGGCGGGTCGCCTGCAATGCGGTACATCCGGGAACCTGGTACGGGAAGCGGCCGAAAGCTGGAGCTCCGTCGAGGCGTGGCGGCGGGAAGGGCGGGGGGCGGTGGAGGGAGTGTTTTCAGACTGAAAGTGAAAGCTGAAAGTGAAAGCTGAAGGGACGCCGCAGTTGCGGGTGCAGCCGGCCGGAACGACGATGAGCAACCGAGCCGGGTTACATCGGCAGCTTGCGTACGGACTTCTGCAGATGCCGGTAATGGTAGGCCATTCGGCAACTCGGGCGTGTTTCCGTCCAAAAGTCGAAAGTAAAAGCTGAAAGTGAAAGCTGAAGGGACGCCGCAGTAGCGGGTGCAGCAGGCCGGTACGACGATGAGCAACAGAGCCGGGTTACGTCGGCAGCTTGCGTACAGACTTCAGCAGATTCCGGTGTAGGTAGGCTGTTCGAGAAGCAGCTGGTCGTGGCGCAGAAGGCGTCAGTCGTAAGGTCCGAAGAGCAGTGCAGTTAGTGCAAGTGGGGTGACATTCCTACATAGTTCACAGTGTGACAAGAGGAGGACGTGAGTACAGGATGGGTCGATTTTCCTTAAAGATTTGTGACGATCTAGTCAATTCAATCCTGTGATAGTGAGTTGTGATGTTTGGTCGAGTGACCAATTCGTTGGTCTGAAAGAATTGCCTCGAGAATCCTAATGGTAGTTGAAAGGCAGAGAGAGTGAAACTGGGGTGTCGGTACACTTCCGTGAGACGTCGTGGACCTGACGGACGTGTGGGAGATTTTCTTCTCAGTGTTGAGTGCTTGAAGGCTAGGCGGCACTTCAGGGTGTTCAAGGGAAACCAGATGGGATGAGTTGAGTTAAGTCCTGTGAGAAGGAGTTTGTGAAGGACGAAGTGACAAAATTCGTTGTTTCAAGGACCTTGGTGATAAAGGGCAGAGAGGGAACAGAGGTACGGTTCATTTCCGAGAGACGGAGGACCAGAATGTTGTGCTGTAGAAGGTTGAGCTGTATCAGGGTCTTCTTTCCAGTGAAAGGAGAAGCAGAGGTTAGATGAAGCATTGTGAGCAATGAAGAGGTGGAGATGATGTACATCTTCATGTCGCATCCATGTGAGGTGAAACGCGAAGGAAGATCGGTTCCACCTAGGGCTGGTACTTTCCGGTTTTTTAGTTATCCGTGTAACCGGTTTTTTTTTCGGTCGGTTACACGGAAACCGTTTTTACGGTTTCAGCCAAAAAAAAAAAAAAAACGGCAAACAAAATTTCACACCTGCATAATATATTATTAAAAAACAAGCTGAAAAAAAATGTGATTTAGGCCTTGGTAAGACAAGCACAATTATTGACTAAATTTTGCATTTTGGGATGTAAACTAGAAGAAAGTTGAAGTTGATAATTTAAGTATTTACTTTATCAAGAATTTTGACTTTATGTAGCTTTAAAATTTCTACAAGATGGCTTAGGCCTATTTACGACAACGTAAGCCAAAAACAAAAAAATTAACACAATGTTTTTGTTATTAATGTTCCATTCATTTCAAATTATGAGCCAGAAAAATTAGCATGTTTGCGTTTTCGGGTAGCAACACATTTAGTTTACGTGTTATGACGACGCTTCCTTGCCGCTCGCGATAGGTATAGACGAGTCCACTTCTCCACGACACGGGGAAGGCAGATGCTGGCCAGCTGCTTGTATTTAACTGCCTCGTGTACGCGCTGACGATCAGCAGTTTGTTTCAAAGAAAGTAAGCAGCTTCGATGGGACAACAATCCCACGTGGATTATTTGTAAATAAGCTGCCTTACCCACCCCGGTTTTCTACTTTCACTGATTTTGAGTGTTTGGATTAGTTAGCCTAAATAATACCACTTGGCTATTTTTGGCTCGTTCACCGCGGGTTTTGAATGGTGCCCGCATCAAACGTTTTTTGGATATGGGTTTCATAATCCATGTAACCGAACGTGGAACGGTTTCCGGTTAACCGTGTAACCGATCCTAGCCCTAGTTCCACCGACGGTGCAGTGTGGGCTGTTAACGTGAAGGAGACGGGATTATAAAGCTGCAAGTGTCGTGAAACATGAGCAGTCGTGACGATGTTGTGGTTGCAGCGTGTGTGTGGTCGACGTTGGTTCAGTGAATGATCATCATGATCCAAAGGGTGATGACTGGTTTCAAGCGGTGTGGATTTCGTCGGCGAATAACGTGAGAAAGTAGTAGACTTATGCGGCAATCAAGTGTGTTGAACACCTGAAGCGGTGCAGGGTGCACGGACAGTGAAGGCAAAGGTAGTAAGAGGGAGTCAGAATAAGGTTACGTCTACCCTCCGGAAGTTCATCCCTGCAGTGGTGTATTTTTTTTGCGTTGTGTGGAACGAGTTCAAAGTTGTGAAAATCTTCTTGAAGTGAAGACAAATGCCGAAAGTTTGGGTTCACAGCATAAGAATGACATTGAATAGATGGGACGTCGGTGATGTAACATGTGTATTCGTAAAAGGTGGTGCTTGATTGGGGGGGGGGGGTGTGTGAAGTGTTTTACGAGAGATCGGTGAAGGATGGATGATGTTGGGTGTCGGAGGAGCGGCGTAACAGCAGTGACATAAAAGGCATCAGTAGCTGGAACGATGCTGGGAACCAAGAACGTGTGTAAGGAGTGAGCCTAGTGCCATGAATGGAGTGAGATGAGTTGGCGAACGCAAGCGAGCAGGACTTCGAACTTCGAAGCCTCGCACTTCGAAGCGAGCAGGAAGGATGCATCTGTATTGATGACGACGAACGAGGGGCAAACGATATCCGTGTAGACGAATGCTTGTGCAGCCAAAATTTAGAAGTGGTGGCAAAGTCATGCATTGCTTAATGGGAGAGTGTAGCAGACTTTGACGAGCGAAGTGAGGTTGGGACCCGATGCATGGACTTCCCGGAAGGGGCATGTGGGACGAAGGGGTTGAAAGCTTAAATGACTGTTGCATTAAGGTCATGAATGATGTGTGATGAAGAGAGAGGGCCAGAGAAACCCACTGCTGCGATAATTCTTCTCAAATGTGGGGTGGATTGAGAGCGGTGAAAGGGCCTACGAACAGCGAATGAGGTTGCCAATGGCCAATGAAGTTGCATGGGGTTGTGACCTGGTGGGTGGCCAGACAGAGGCTTCAAAGAGGGAAGAGGAACGGTTTAGTGGTATGAAAACGAACGCTAGACCTTGAGCTTCAAGACAAGGATGGCGACTGGATCAAGCCATCGAAGAACGACTTGCAAGAGAAAAATAAAAACAGGCTGCAAAGTCGGCGACAGAGCATACGAACGACGGACGATTCGACGATGCAGGGATCGGCTGGGGGGGACTTGATGAAAAAGAATTTGTGATACTGATGATTAGCAGAATTCAATTACAGCTGCCGAGATGTGTGAGCGAACGATTGGGGAGTTGCTAATGGTTAAAGCATGACAAATAACGAACGACCTGGGCAACGAATGACTTGTGAACGATGAGGGCAGTTGTTGTCATAGGTGGGGACAGCTAGCAGCGGTCGTCGAGCTTGAGAGCGGCGAACGAGTTTGCGAACGGGTGTGTGGGCGGCGAATGAACCTTGAATGGAGAGGCGGGCGTCGACGAACGGACTTGTAACGATGAACGGGCGGCGGTGGCAGACGAGGGGCAAGAGATTATCGAACAACAAGCGGGCTGAGGTTGCGAATGGGCAAGTAAAAGAGCTGCTGGAAAGCACACCAAAGGCCGCGTGATGCATGTACGACGAACAGCAGAGACCGGCTGGACTCGAAGCAACGAGAGATGGGTGACGGAAGTAAGTTGCCGAGTGGCCAGAAAGAACAGCGAACGATGCTATGAGCTTGGGAGAATGATGAACGGAGAACAAGATGGCGGGTATTAGGAGCGATATGTAACCAAGCCGGAGGCTGGAGGAAAAGAGATGGCTGGCTATCGCCGCAACACCATTTATGGAGGGCCTGCGTGGGCGGAACCAGGAACCAGGAACTGAATGCAAGAAATTTATTTTCTGGCCGGCAAGTAGAAACATATGATTAGCTGCAGACAATTCTTTTTCTGATAATTGGTGTCGCAGACAGTGGCATAAAGTTCTGCTTTCGGGCGAGCAGCGATGTCGAAGGTTACAGTGTTAAGGAAGAGGTAGCGAACGGCGAAGGACGCAAGACGAAGGTGAGTGAAGTTGCCATTGGTCATGGAAGTAGCACTGTGGCAACAAACAAGGAGGGAGGCAATAATGATGGTAACAGGAAGCCAAAATCAGAGGAGAGACGAGTCACATTCGGCAATGACGCAATGGTGTGCCAACAAACCTTCACAGGGATTGGACCACGAGCAGGGAGACGGAAAGACGAATAGCGAACGTGAGCAGCAAAGGCTTGTGGTGTATGCAGTGCAACGGAGCAGGGAACGAACGGCGAAGGAAGCAAGCAAGGATCGGTTGCCGCATACCATCAACGGTGCGTTGTCGAGGTAACGGACATCAGAAGGGAAACAATCGGGAAGAGGGAGACTGGAATCCGAATGGTGAACGCAAGGACCGAAGGTCATGTTGCAAACAGTCCAACAGAAGAAGGGATGAAACAGAAAGAAGGAGGAAGGCGAGAAAGAAACCGAAAGCGTGGCGCGGTCTGGGCACGCTAGAGGAAAGTGGAGGCAAACGCTAATTGTTTCTTGCCTAAATTGGAGAACTACACCTACACATGCGCAGTCAGGCTATGCAGCTGGTCAGCTCTTCATATCTCAAAAATCTCTAAAGAAAGCATTCGAGGAAGGAATGGTAAAATTGATAGGCAACGGATATTTTCGAGTCGGCAATGTAACGTCGATTTAACATTAAATAATTTAATTTTTGTGTGTTCAAGTGTTAATTTTCGTTTTTATTGTGAACTATACGGCGTTAGTTTCGGTTTGGCTACGGCGTTAGTTTCGGTTTGGCTATGGCGCTCTTCAACTTTCGGTTTTGGCGTGTGGTGGCGCTGGAATCGTTGCTGACGTTTGATGGCGTGGTTTACAAAATGTGTGTAACGAGTGTAAATTGTGTTACTTCTGGCTTGCATTTTGGTCGGTAATGAAGCATGTTTTGATTGTCCGTCGTAAATTTGGGAGGTGGCCTCTCCCAATTTCTTCTTAGTCGGTCCTGTTTGTCTACAACTGTCAACCTAAGCCATATTGGGTGAACATGCTTGAAGAGGGACGTGATGCAGAAACGACGCCATGACGAATGAGGTTGCTTGCGTTTTGGTGTGAAGCTCGTCAACGCCAGGGTAGTGCCAGCAATTTATCCCGTACGTCTAGAAGCAAGTTCAGATCATTTCTAACTAAGCCATCATTGCGGAATTTCATGGTGACAGCGCTGCCTGAAACGAAATAATGGAACTGATAACTCATTTTCAACAGCGTTGGAGATAATGCCGTCATCGTTCTATCTAGTTCGACCACCTGTTGATTTCGAGGCCCGTTTGAGTTAATGAACTACATCCGAAGTTGTGGGTTTGACTCTTCTATCCGTTTGGTCCGCGAGTACTCTAAAACAATAAGTAACGCTGCGTTTAACCATACGAAACTTGAAAACATTACACTTCGATATGCCGGCCAGTAAAACCGAATTAGCGTATTTGTATTTACATGTATTTATTTGTTCGCTAATCCTAAGACAGCATGTCAAAAGGTAGAATATTTGATATTTGGGTACTTTTCTCCGAATTGCATGAATTAATCCAGGGTAAAAGGAAGCTGAGCTCCTTGTGGATTTAAACGAAATATATTTTTCTCTGCCCAAAGGCTTATCACTTAGCAAAAATTAAGCTGGGAGGAAATTTAAGTAAAACAGAGGTTTGGTTATATTTTGCGAAATATGAAAGCATATTTATGAAGGTAATTATAGATAAACCTCGGGTTTTATCAACCTTTATGTGGAGAAAGAATAGCCTATTTATTAAATTATTTTTATAGCTTCTATTGTAGCCTATAGCGAAATCCAATTTCGTAGGACTATGGTCAAATGAATTTGCCAACTGAATTTAACTCAGTGAATTAAATCGAAGCTATTAACAGCTTTTGGTGTAGCCTATTAGGGGCAAATATAACTTTAACTAACATGCTAGGAATTTTTGAAATAAATGTTTATTTATTGTTACTGTTATTTGCTTGTGTAAATGAATTTTTGGTCTCGACAAATTAAGATTGAACCCGGGGGAATTTGTGCGATAACATTTGAATCAAGCTTAGACGAAGTGAAATTTAGGTGTTACAGCAACTAGGAATAACACTTTTGTACATTCCTCCAGGTTGGTTTTCCTGTATGGCTCAGTTTGGCAAAATTAGTTCAGACGTGTGTATGTTGCAAAGGCATTCATATTTCCTATTTTCCCAATCGTGAGAGCAGAATTGCTACATTTATTCTAACCTATGTAAATGATACAAGAGCTATTGCTAGCAGGATGCTCGAAATTTAAATGGAACTTAAAACTGCGCTGACTTGCAGTTTAAGTTCCATACGCACGCTGAGTAGAGAGCTCACTACTATAACTTTTGGAGAAATTTATTTTCTACCTTTTTTATAATCACTTCTCCATATAAACACAAACAAAAACCTTTTGCTAAGGGTGAACTCAACCCGTACAACTTAGATAAAATACTTAAAAAACTACTTATAATCGAATGTTCCCTACTCTTACGATCCAATACACAGACACATTACTCTCACACATTGAATGCCCCTCTCCACTACTCTCACACAATTGAAAGCCTGTACTGTCACAATAGAACGCCGAAGGGTGCAAACGTGCATGCAAAATCTACCATATCCTGGTATCTAGGATACCCGACAAAATCGCCATGATCCGACAAATCACGTAAATTGTTGTACACTTTCACCTAAAAACACGCTTTTCATAAGACAATTTTAGATTCGGGATACCGGATATCATTTGTTGTATAGATGAAGTGCATAGGCCTTCGTGTCTGGCGTCGAAAGGATGTGTTCGGCTCTTATGTGGTGCTAAGGGTGCATTTCCAATGGAGTATGGTGGAGCATATCCTGGTGGTGTAGGCTTTACTGCCCTTTGGGGTTTCTGGTAAAGTTTGTACAGGACCTATGCTAATGGGTCAGACCTCTGGCCCCTGCTTTCAAATCGTCCGAGCGGCCTGAAAATTGGCATGCGTCCTAACGGATGGCACCAAGCAAAGACGGTTATTGTGTATCATGATTGAGTTCAGCCCAGGGTGTGTGCTGTCTGTTCGTGGGCAGAATTGCCCAACTAATTGCGATCGGAATGCAGCGACAGCGAGCCAGTGTGTAATTCGTTTGGGTTCTGGTTTGTTTTGGTTGTTCAGTGCATTACATGACATTGCACTTATGTTTAACAGGATGGCGAGATGACTGTCTTCCCATTATTTCAACTTAGAGTTCGTTTTGCATGCCATGTTTGGCATGAGGCCCTCGAGTGGGGAGTGTCCCTGGTGGTAGGCATTGGTCCAGCTGGTTGAGTAAGCCCAGTTGAATGGGCGTTGTGGGACAGTTGTAGCGACATGAATGGTCACAGTAGAGTGTGGCAGTGGAGGGACACTGTAATGTTGCGAGATTAAGCCGATGGAGGTGTGATTAAGACTGCCAGAGCATGGCGGTGGTGCAGTACTCTGGTTGCATGGGGAGTTTCGAGTCAGTGGCCTCTTGGTGACGCTGTCGAGTGTGGACCGTCTCAGGGCTTGCCTCTTTAGTCTTTACATTGCTACTAAGGTAGGTACGGCCGAATAGTCGCATGGAAGCAACTAATATCATTACCAATCTGGATCCCAAACCCCTTGGGGTTAAAGCCCCCACTAATACCAATTTATCCACACAAAACTTGAAAGTTAGGGTTGAGACCCTGCTGTTGTGTCCTGTAATTTTTCTCCTTGTAATCCCCTTTTATCTAATTATCCAGTTGGCGTCGAGGCCAGGTACAGGCTTTTGCGCTCGAGTTGAAAGGGTTTCTAAGAATCCTGTGTTTTCCCTTTATCTCTCCATTTCCTGCAATTCCAGCCAAATGTATAGCAGGGAACAAAAGCAATCTCTGTGAAACATTCAGACTACAGCTGCAAAAAGGGAAAATAATGGATGGCAGGCTAACCTGACAGAGTCAAAGCAAATGCCAAAGCCATTTGCTGGCCTAAATAATTGTAGCAATACTTGTTTAAATATATAATTTCGCAATAATAATTGGCTACCAAGAGCCACATAAGTAAAACATCCAAAAAAGGCAGTTTTGCCTTTCTTAGACTAGCCTATTTGTCAACTTTTGGTCACATTTAGCAGTCTCAGATTACTCTTGACATTGCTGCTAGGCCTACAGCTAATTCTGCTTTCTTAGTACATTTTAGCGAATTTTAATATCGTTGAGACTACTGACCGTCCAACTGAGGTGATCTTGAATAAAAGTTGTTTTTTTTTTGGCCAGTTTCATCTTTGGATGTAAATTGGGCCTAATGACTACGGTACGGAGAAATAATTTATGACCAACCTACCAACTCTACATTTTAACATAAATTATTACACAGACAGAAGGAAAAGCGGATGGAGCGAAGATGGAGTGAATATATTTCAATTTCACATCTAGTTCCTTTTTTCGAATAGCGCCGCTCACAGAGGTGTCACGGACATGGGATAGGCTTGAAATATGCGTCCTACACTTACCAGTTCCTTGATACAAGAACGGATTACGAACAAGTAGATAATTATAAATCAAATGTAGAGCCAAAAATTAATGCCTTTAGCGTATATCAAAAGGCACTCCACAAAGAAATCAGTTCCTCTGCCAACCTTCGTCTTGCTTCATATAAAAATACATGAGGATACATAAAACTTTGATGATTGACACAAATTTATGACCCCCATTCATAATAACACAGCTGAGGGAAGGAAACAATTTTTGTATTTTTGCATTGTGTGAAATATAGCTTTCATGTTGATTTGTCTGTAATAGTTAAGGTTAGTCTCAGCCCACTGTTGGAACATCTTCCTGGAACCTGTGTAGCCCAATTCACAAACATTTTTTGCCGGTTTCATGATAAGAAAATACAAGGCCGGCGGAAACGGTGTGTCTGGTACGGCTACAGCCGTGCCACTTTTCAGCCATAGAAAACCCGATATTGCACATTACAGCCTGATTTCATGTTTTCCAGTCCGTGAATAAAATATGCAAAAACCAGTAACTGGCGTTTACTGCGGTATAGGCTAGACAAGACATAATTGAGGGAAAAGCACACAATACCACACAACATTTTTATTGTGTTCTTATGTATGGTATACTGTGCTTTTCCTTCAAGTATGTCGTGAATAAAATTCAAATAAATATTTAGCACAACTTTTTTTTTATAAGGTGTGAAACTTAAAAACTTTCCACACTCCCCGATTCAATGAAAACATTGTCAAGACAATATGTTGCGTAAAGTCATTCAAAATCATTGTTGGCAGGTCCATAGCTAAGTCTGCATTCACAAATTTTCCAGAAAAAAAGATTTGTTACTCAAATTGATGATTATCTACCGGTTTTTTTTTTAATTGTCATCCGCGGCCTGCATTTTAACTATGCAGGTGGCCACACAAACGTAAAGCGCTCTAGCAACACAAACGTGGTTCTCTCATTCAGAGCTAAAGCACTTTAAAGAAGCAAACCATGCAATGTTTTGTGATTACGGATCGGTGCTAAAAATATTGTTTTTTTGTACAATTGTGCATCGCAAAAGAAATTAAGTCATA
This sequence comes from Lithobius niger, assembly GCA_023313725.1. Classification (NCBI taxonomy): domain Eukaryota; kingdom Metazoa; phylum Arthropoda; class Chilopoda; order Lithobiomorpha; family Lithobiidae; genus Lithobius; species Lithobius niger. The sequence continues at coordinate 25,237 of JAHWFP010133264.1, forward strand.
CGAGGATGGCGAATTTCTCATTTTTATATATCTGCAGATTTTTTGGTGCAAGACAACACTGTTCAAAATGGCTTCTCTGTTTTTACGTTAAAATTTGTTATGTCCTAGCCAATATTGTTTTTTGTAGCCGTACCACTTCATTTCAGCTTTCACCGGCCATGAGAAAATACATTTTTTACTCAACTCATTCGATTACGTTTTGGAGCAGAAACATTAATCCATCTGCGTCCACGAGTCAAAAATTGAACTCAGAATTGACCATGACCACGAGACCAGATAAACAAGTTAATCTTACACTAAGCATCTGTGATATAAAAACCATGAAAATGTTTGGCCTAGGTGTTGGCAATAAAATTGTTCAGCATGCGATTTGTTATCAGTAGGTTATTGTTAACCCCGCTTAATCTTCAGCTTATGCCCTTCCTGTCGCTGGCTGGCATTGGCCGATTTGCACTGTTGCCTACTAACAATGTTTTAACCTTCTGGGTATTACAGTAAGATTTTATTTTCTTAAACGTTATTCAGGGATTGATAATATTACTTCCAAAACCCACTAACTACAGCTAGTGGTTGATCGAATACATTACAAAGGGAAAATGTCACACCTACACCACCAGACATGTTGAAAATTGCAGTTTACTTGAAAACATTTTCTTCTTCCGGCTAAAACATTTCTGGTACCGCCAATACTAGTTTGTGCACTACACTTAGTACAAAGACTTTTCTTTTATGGGCACAAGGACCTGAGCAAGTTTTGTGTTAGATGAGAAGTAAAGTAAATTGATTGTGTCAATATTACCTGCCTACAAATGAAGACAAGTGGATTGTCTCCACATTAATACTGCAGTTAAATGGCCAATGGAGCTTAATTTTTAGATGCCAGGCCTGCAAAACTATTGGAGCTTACAATGCCTTCGAATTTAGATAACAATTACTTTCCTGGGCTGCACTAAATGCAGGGAGAGGAAAAGTCCTGAAAATTCAGTGCACCGTGCAGCATGCATGGATCCTGATAGGCTGTTTTTCCTTCAATAGTATAGTAGATAATAGGTCTAGATTATAAGAGGTGCAGAGCCTAACCTAACACAATGCTTCCCCCCCCCCCCCACACACACACACCAAACGTGCTTTGAAGTTCCACAGCAGCTTTAACTCGATAAAAAAGGGGGTGGGCCTAATATAGTTATAAACAGACTCTTACTACTGTCCAGGGAGCGAGGAGTTCAGGCCCGACTCCATCACAGAAAATTCGGCGTTTATGCAATTATTCACGTATTCAAGTGATCTGGGTTCGGTCTAGCATTAACACAATGCCTTTATTTTTATGTGTTCAGGCATTTAGTTTGCTTTATGTATGAAGCTTTTATGGAGCAGAAAAAAACATAATTGTAAGAGGATAAAACATTGATTTCCTTAAATATATTTAAGCTTTTTAGAAAATTTTTAGCAGAAAAATTTGCTTCACGTAAAAAAATCGTGAAAAAGGCTAACCTATTAGCTGTAACTAGCTAATTTCATGATTTCCGACCATAAATCCAGGGCCATCAAGAGAAATGGTGGGGCTCGAGACAAAATTCTCCCCCAATCTCTTTCCGTTACCTTTCTGGAATTGGGCCCTGTTTTTGTGCCAAGAGTATGGGGACCCAGAACAAAATGTGCCCATGTCCCCCAGTCGGCGGGCCTGCATTTATAAAGCATTTTTAGGGGGTGGGACGCAATCTTCACCACTGTTTGGTCGTCACTCACCAAATGGCGAGGAAAATTCAGCAGATGGCGACTCGGTTTTCAGAGCTACTCACTAAAATGGCGACTGCTTAACAAACCTCGATGTTTAAATTGTCGTATCTTGGGAACCGTAATAGCTAGAAACAAGTGGTTTACGGCATTGCGTGCAGAACTACAAGGGCTCTCCAACCAAGTGTACAACACTGTTGCTAGCCACGTAGCTCATTGGAGACTTAGATTTTATGCAAACAATATTTAAGCATAAAAGTAGCAGCGGCACAACTGCTAAAATTGTTTCTACATGGCGAGGAGGTAATGGATAATAGCGAGTGCATTTTAATGTCTACCAACCAAGTGGCGAGTGCCACACAATTCACATTCGTGGAGATTGGTAAGCTTTGCCAGAGCTGCTAATAGGAGATTTACGGTACAGTATATAAATTTCCACACTCACTGTGAACCCATGAAACTAAAATCCCAGCCTAATCACAGTATAAAAATAAAAGATAAAGACCAAAACAGGAGCTTTCGCCCAGTCTAACTGAGCATTCTCAACTGCCAGCACATTCAAGTTCAAACCTTCTGGCATTATTGCCTAATAAGAATATTTTTCCGGCCGCCTACCTGGCCGGCTGAAAATTGTTTCTATTGCCCGGAGGAAACATACATTACCTGTGTTTTTGTTGCATTCTTCCTGAAGGATGCTCTCTCGCTGGAGGGTTCTTGAAATCGTCGCTAGATGGCCAGCTGCGCAACCGAGTCTGCGCATATGCGTGACCCCTCTTATAAAAGCGGCTCAGCGATTCCCGCCTGCCATCTTTTTTACCCTCTCGTTCAGTCAGGTGGTTATACAAGAGGGGAGGTAGGGCGGGTACAGGTAATGTATGTTTCCTCCGGGCAATAGAAACAATTTTCAGCCGGCCAGGCGGGAAGGCCGGCAAAATACTCTTTCTATTGCCCTTCGGAAACATAAATTACCTGTGTTTTTGTTGCACCCAGAAGACCTAGTCAACGCTGGTGGAGGGGTCCACCTGACGGGTTGCCCTAGGGTTGCGAGCTGGTTCCTCCAAAAAATCAGAGATTTTTTGCACTTTATTGAAAACAGAAAGTAACAAGAAAATGGTTCTCTTTCGGAAACCGGGGGGGGGGGGGGGCCAGGGTCGTTTGTTTAGGGTCTTGCTTCTATTTCAGGACGTCAGCTTCAAGACATCTGTTTCAGGACTTCAATTTGTTTTCAGAGCTTAAGGAGGATGGATTATCTATCTGGCAGCGATTATGGATCCCAGACGGTGTAATGCAGTTTCTTGTTTCGTCATATCCCGGGAGTAATGGTTGGTGAAAACGGATTGGTTTCTCCAGGATGTTGCATCCATGATGTCGGCTATGGTCGATCTTGTTGTGGAATGCCCAAGAAGCTGAGAATGTCCTTAGTTCATGTGCCGTTGCCCTGATGTCTGGGTGGTCGTTGGCGAGGTCGCCATAAGTGTTGTTTATGACCGTTCTGATCTATGATGCTCTTGTTGATGTTGTTCGCTGTAAGTGGTTTTAAGGGGGAGGAATAGTTGATTGAGGCCTTTGAGGAACTCAAAATTTTCGGTCGTTTAATGTAATAACGTAGAGCCCGTACTGGACATTGTAGGAGGTCTCGTGTGTCGATGACAAACATAGTTCATGTGTTGATGTGTTCGTTGGTGTTGTCGATGACCATCTTGATCCATGACGCGGATCGTTATAAATGTTATGCTGGGGAAGAAAACTGAGCGGCTAGAAAGAGTTGGTTTATGACTCTTGCGAGATTCCAGATGTTTTGTTGTTTGATCTCGAACCATAAGGCATGTGTTGGTTAGAGAGCCTTTCCAGGTTCGACGGCAGTGATGCTCTTGGTGTGAGTTTGCCAGTTGTTTGTGATTTGCAGGTGGTTCTTTAAACAGAGTTAAGATTTTGGTGGATCTATGGTTGCGGCAATTCTACGGAGCTTTCGATGGGGAACCTTGGGTGAACACGAGGTCCCTGTCAGGTTCAATCAGAGCGATTAGTTGAAAAATTGTTGCAGTGTTGGTGATGGGGTTCAGTGCTATCCTATTGAATTGGATTGTATAATCTTGAATTCGTTGAAAGGTCTGTTGTAAGGGTCTTGAAGAATAACCCTTTGTCGTGGGAGAACTGGTGTTGATGGTGTGATTGGAGGAGTCGGGTGCTGTTTATTTTGGACGACTAGTTCGAGACAAGTTGTTAGAGACTTGTAGTGAAGCTTGTGTCTTCACGTATGACGTGGTTGTTAGTTCATGGTGAGACTTGGCGACAACATTCATCTTGCTCTTGTGTTTGGTGGATGAGTTGGTGACGTCTGAGGTCGGTTGATTGAGGGGAGATGACTCAGTTGGTCATGATGACATGAGTGTTAGATGTGGATGACAATTGTCTTGGTCTTCAGAATGATGTGTGATTTGTGGTGCCGCTGGAGACAAGCTGTCTGAGACAAGCTGTCTGTTTTGGGCCTTGATTGCTTGAGGCTGCTGTCATTGGGTGTGCGTTTGTCAGGAACCGTGTAAACATTGATGGTTGTCTTGATCTTAGGTTGATGCTGGATTGTGATTTGAGGTCAAGATAAGTTGTCCGGGACAAGTTGTTTGATTCTTGGTCTCAGTTGTTTGAAACTTCCCTCATAACATGGGTTTCAACAACGAGGTGGGATGACGACGACAGACTTGACCTTCTGATTGATGTGTGATTTGTGGGACATGGTCGAGACCAGTTGTCTGGGACAAGCTGTCCACTTCTTGGTTTCAATTGCTTGAAAATTCATTCATAACGTGTGAGTAAATCACGAATGGGGCGAGACGATGATTCTTTTGATTTTCAGGATGAAGTGTCACTTGTGGATCACGGCTGGGAGAAGTTGTTCAGGACAAGTTGCCACGTTTTTGTCATATCATCCCTTGCGTTGATGTGGGTGTGTTCGGATTGAGTTGAACTGTTTGAGATAAATCGTAGTTACAGTTTGATGAGACAAGAAGGTTATGTGTTTTGTCTGTCTTGTTCTTCTGCTTGCTTTGAAGAATGGTGATTTTCAGACCAGCTCTTGGTTGTTTTTTGGGTTTTTTTTTTTACATCTTTTCAGGTGACATGAGTGTTTTTCAGAAAGAATATGTTTCTCATGGAGTGGCTTGGTTTTGCTTGTCTTTGCTTGACTTGGGTTTGTTTCCGTCTTTTTTTTTTTTTTTTGAATGACCCAAAGAGGTGATGGTTGTCTTCGTCTTATGTTGATCATGGTGGGGATTGTTAGACCAGTTTTTATCCTTAGTTGCTTGGAGATTTCCTTGTCACGTGTGTGTGACAACACGAGTGAGGTGAGGCGTTGATGGGTGTCATGGTCTTGGATGACAACCGAGAGGATCTGGGGACAAGTTGTCCGTTTCTTGCTTGAAAACTTCACTCATAACGTGAATGAGACGAGACGATGGTGGTATTGGTTTCAGGTTGATAAGTAATCTTTGGATTACGGATGAAAAGCGCGCTGTTTGGGGGGCGTGTAGTCCGCTTCTTGGTTTTAGTTGCTTGAGACTTCACTCACAGCGTGAGCCTGAGTCACGAACAAGACGAGACGACAATGATCGTGGTCTTGATTGTTTGAAACTTTACTAATGACGTGTCTTGGCAAACGGGATGAGATGACGACGGACGTCTTGACTTTAATTCTTGCATGAGTAGTGGATCATGGTCGGGACAAGCTGTCGTTGATCAGCTGTCCAATTCTTGGCTTTTATCCTTGAGATTTTAGTCATTGCGTGAGTGTGAGTCAAGAACGAGACGAGGCGACGATGATCGTCTTGATCTTCCCGTTGTGAAGACGAGCTGTCCTCGATAAATTGTTAGGATCTGGGTTTCAAACGTTTGAAAACTTTACTCATGACATGAGTGTAAGTTACAAACGGGGCGTCTTGACTTTAATTTCATGCGTGAGAAGTGGATTATGGACGAGACAAGCTGTCTGATTCTTGGCTTCTGTCCCTTGAAAATACAGTCATAACGTGAATGTGAGTTCCAAAAGAGAGAGGCGGTGACGGCCATTTTGACTTTAGCTTCATGCATGAGCTGAGGATGATGTTCGGGATAGGCTATTTGAATCTTGGCTTAGGTTTTTTTTTTATTTGCTTGCTTGTTTGCTTGGTTATTTGTGCGCTTGTTTCCTCACATGCTTGCTTGATTTCTTGTTTGTTTGCCTGTCCGTTTACTTGCTTGCTTGTTTGCTTGGTTATTTGTGCGCTTGTTTCCTCACATGCTTGCTTGATTTCTTGTTTGTTTGCCTGTCCGTTTACTTGCTTGCTTGTTTGGTTGTATGCTTGTTTGCTTGTTTGTGAAGACTTTGCGTGTTTAGACTTTGGACGTTGCACGAGTATTAGTCTTGTGTTAGACAAAGTGCAGATTGTCTTACTGTTTGTGAGGTTAGCCCGATTTGTGTGTTCCGGATCAGATCAGTTGCTTGAAACCAGCTGCCTAAGCTGAGGTTTTGAAGGTCGTGACAATGTGTTTGTTTTGACTTGGCTTGTGTTGATGAGCTATGTTCGTGAAGTTGAAGATAGTCTTGCGTTGCTGTGGAGGGGAAAGGGGGGGGGGGGGAGATTGCGTACAATTTCCTTCCCTACTCCCCTTTTTTGAGTTCCTTGGTCTGTGTCTAGGGATTTGATGATGAGACGAGGCTGAAGATAGTGTTGACTTGTAGTTGTTCTTGGTGTGTTTTTGTTTCATTCGTCAACAGGTTAAGGTGATTTTCGATGTCTGCTTGCATGAAAAACATTGTTCATGAATTCTTTGTTCTTGTTTTCATGGGAGGGATTGCGGAAATGATTTGTAGTTGTCGTTGCTGTTGTTGTTTGATTCGTTGTAGGTTAAAGGTGGTTTTCGGTGTTTGAATTCTTCGTTCTTCAGAGGAAGAATGATTGAATCGTGTATTCCGGATGAAAGCAGCTGTCTGGAAATACAGCAATTTTCCGTCTTCGTTTGAAAAGATAGCGATGTTTGTCTTGGTTTTTATGGAAGAGATTGTGGACGGGGCTCAAGGTTTCCCGGCGGGAGCCGTGAGCGAGCCATGCATGACGAGGCGACGCAGTAGGCTGGGAAGTAGATGCGTTGACAATCGGCTGGGACCCTGGGCGAAGCTAGCAGGAGCAAAGGTGAAGCAAAGTCGGTGGTGAAGGCGAAGCAAAGCTGAGGACGAAGGCGAAGCAAAGATTATGGCGAAGGCGAAGCTAAGCCAAGGTGTAGGTGAAGCCAAGTCGAGGGCCGAAGAGGCGGGTGTTAATGCAGTCTATAGTATGGTACGAAGTTCATCAGGAAAAACAGCGTAGGCGTTGAGGAAGAGATGCCAGTTTCCTTTTGTTCCATTTCAGTGGCCGGGAGGATATCCGTTCATGACGGTGTGGACCCTGATGGGCATTAGCGGCAGCCGTGCTTTGAAGCGGTGAGGTCGGGGGCGAAGTGGCAGGAAGTAGGGATCGACCGATCATCGGATCGGTATCGGCATCGGCCGATATTTTTCATCCGATAATCGGATCGGAATCGGATCGGTTTATGTGTCCGATGCCGATGTCAACTTCACTGCCAAACGCGAGTTTCAGTTTTGTAAATTGCTTCGGTTTAACAGATTAACTAGCAAAGGCTTGACCTCTCAATACCAACAATTTATAAATTCTTGTTAAATACTAATACATTGCGTTTAAATCGTCTAGCGATCGACGGGAATCAAGCACCAGCTGGTCCTACCGGAGCACGTGCCAAAACCACCCAAAATTTGGTTAATTCTGAACATTGTGTATCTTAGTTACTTTTATTAAATATTTAACGTAAAAGTACGTAAACATATATTTGCGATCTCGTTTACCTTTTGTTAGTTAAAGAAATCGATGGTTGTAGAAGCATTAGTAGCGTTACTTCCGATCCTTGCAAGATTTCTTTGTTGTGGAGCTCAGTCACAAGGGCCAACAGAAAACGTGCTAGTCAGTAATCCTGGACAGTAAGCGGGTTGTGATTTTTAAAAGGTTTTAAAAATATATTATGTCAAAATTGTAATTTATTTTAGAAATACAAATCCATAAAAAATGCGGTAACGAGAAACGTTTTAATTATTTGCTACGGAGTGTGTTGTCTTTTGTCTTAGCTGGTATCGGCAGGGTGCTCAGTGCGCGGCCAACCGGGAAAAAGTAATGCACATTAGGCCATTAAAAAAAATCGTCTCATCAAATTTAAAATTATTACTTTTTAAAAATACTTTATTACCAATATAGTATAACAATATCCAAGTATTTACTCGAATCCTGTGTTTTTACTACTGTTAAAATTATTCAAGCTGTATCCTCCATTTTACTGGTAGTAGGTGCACCTTTCGGTTATCAACTTTTAAAGAGCATTTTGTAAACAACCGGTTTCTTCGACGTAGTCAGTTTATCCGAGCAACTATGATCTATTTAAAACTAGTTTCAAGTGGATCTGAATGAAATATATGGATTACCAATTAAAGATATTGCAGCAAAAAGGTTTATTCGTAAGAAATTCAAGAGTGGATGGTAAAGCCTTGGATTGGTAAAGCAAACACCCAAGTTTTGTTTCGTGCTGGGTAGTTGGCCAGATGGGCTACGGTGATTTTAAATCGCGTTTTCGTAAGCGGAGGTCTATTTTAGTTAGACGTGAGTTTGGGGAGGGGAACAAGTAAAGTAAGCAAAAGAATATTTTTCCAATGTCCAGCGTTAATTTGTTATTCGTTCGTAATTAATTTTTTGCTAAATAAAAATTTTAATTACTAGGATTTTTTTTTTACGGATGGGGGTTTGAGGAGCAGAGCCTGGAAACTAGACGGGATAAGCAGTGGTAAACTAGGGGATTTGAAATTTAAAAAGCGTGACCAGCCCCTGTAAAGATTAGTTTTATAATTTCCGATTTTCGTTTTTTCTCTCATGCAAGTGTGCATATGCAGTTAGTACAAAAGTAGGATACTCATACCTAACATCAGAAATTTTAAATCGTTTGTAATGAAGAATTTTAATCTGCGTTAAATTCATTGTACTACAGTCCTGATAAATAGTTTTTTTTTTTTTTTTTGGCATTTAACTTTAAATATGGTCCATATGTTCATATTTTTACTTGTGGTCCTGGTATGAGAAGGTGCCAAAAGTTACAAGGAACCGGACGGGATAAGCAGTGGTAAATTTTACCCAGATAGAATCATTGTGTGTAACAATAATAACATTTTGTAACTCATTGCAATAAAAGTGTAAAAATATGATAATTATAACTTATTTTCAATTATATGAAGTAACAAGGATAACATTGTATTTTTTAGTTCTTATCAAGTTCATAAATTTTGCTTGGTTAAAAATATTAAATATCGGCATCGGATCGGATCGGAATGACAGTTATCGGCATCGGATCGGATCGGCAAAAACCTGTATCGGTCGATCCCTAGCAGAAAGGCCAAGTGCCAGCCGACGAAGTGTACAAGACGAGTTCGTTGCTATGGTAGATAGGTGGGCAAGAGCGCAGCTGTGATCGGGCGAGGGTGTCGAAGGCAGGATGCGAGCTTGGCAGGCATCAATCCAATTAGGGCGAAGCAGCCGTGGCAGAGCCAGTGGCGTAGGCGAAGGCGTAGGCATTAGAAAGAAGAAAACACTTTACCACAATACCGTGGAAAACAGAAGTCCACTTGAATTTTCGGTGAATAAAACGTTCACCATCCTCAGAATAGCACATTAACAAAAAGTACTACGAACTACATTTCGAAGCTGTTCGAAAGCGTGTCCACAGGCAACCGGTAAACTGGAACGCGCTCCCACCACTGATCTGTATTTTACACATCTAGACCTAACTCGACGCCCCATTGCTTGTCAAATGTGGCGCTAAGTGCAGGGTGCACAATCCTTTCAATGTTCTTAAAGGCAGGGTTGGCAATATTCATTAATGGTACCATTTTCTTCTGGAAATGTTGGATCGCCATTGACTCAAGACCCTCAGATGTGAATCTTGGAGGGAATTGGACATTGTGGCAGAGCAATCCCTTTCCATTCTAGTCACCCTAGGTCCCAGCTTCGTTCCATTCTGGTGAATGAGATGAACAGAATTTCTTGACATTCTTCCACAGTGGAAGTTGCTGAAAAACACCTCATGGATGCCAAAACGAAGTTCCTCCTCTTGGGATATCCTGCATATTAGATTAATGGAGCCATCAAAAGAGCAAGAAAGCACCGTCACACTCTCAATGTTTCTTCCGTCAAGACAAGAGACTCCTGCGATACTCCAAGCAAGTTCCTCACATACCTTCCTGGGCGGAGTGAGGTTATCTACAAGGTACTTGAAGAGAACGGACTGAAGTGTTGGCACAGGCACCCACAAAACCTGAAAAAACTTCTTAAAGGCAGGAAGCCTCAATCCCCTCCGTCATCCCACCATCCAACCGTTCCCCCACCTCCCCCCCTTATGGCCCCCTAGCCTGAAGCAATTTCACATGAGCCTGTTATGCACCCATATGTCACCAGGAGCAAAACGAGAAAAGATCCTCCTCCTCCTCCCCCCCCACCCCATCCCACCTTGTGTGACAGTTTTTCCCGTGCAGCGCCCTGTTTTTGAACCTTCTAGCCGGCATTTTCAGAAAGGAGTGGTGTATTGTGTACCTTGTGGAAGATGCGATGCTGTATATGTGGGAGAAACTCGTACACAACTACTGGAACGTATTCAAGAACACCAGTACGACACCCGGAAAGGAGACACGAGAAATGGAATCGCACGTCATGGCAAACAACAACAGCACCAGATCGCTTGGGAAGAAACCACAGTGTTACTCAAGTCCAATTCCCTCCAAGATTCACATCTGAGGGCCCTTGAGTCAATGGCGATCCAACATTTCCAGAAGAAAATGGTACCATTAATGAATATTGCCAACCCTGCCTTTAAGAACATTGAAAGGATTGTGCACCCTGCACTTAGCGCCACATTTGACAAGCAATGGGGCGTCGAGTTAGGTCTAGATGTGTAAAATACAGATCAGTGGTGGGAGCGCGTTCCAGTTTACCGGTTGCCTGTGGACACGCTTTCGAACAGCTTCGAAATGTAGTCCGTAATACTTTTTGTTAATGTGCTCTTCTGAGGATGGTGAACGTTTTATTCACAGAAAATTTAAGTGGACTTTTGTTTTCCACGGTGGTAAAGTGTTTTCTTCTTTCTAATGTCTTTTGGAAGCCACAGTAGTTGCCGCTTGCCGGTTTTTGCTGAAGGCGTAGCGTTTCCTAAAAAATTCCGGATTAGGAGGCGTAGGGCTGGCGGGCGAAGGCGCAGTCCTGGATCTTGCCATCAGGTACGGTGAAGAACAGAGGCCGAAGACAACAGACTTGGGCTTTCCAAAAGGGCGAAGGCGTAGGTGAGGACGAAGGCGGAAGCGAGAGAAGTGTCCGTTCGATGCGGGTGGAGGAAAAAAGATGGCAGGCGGGAATCGCCGAGCCGCTTTTATAAGAGGGGTCGTGCATGCGCAGACCGTGTTGCGCAGCTGGCCATCTAGCTAAGATTTCAAGAACCCTCCAGCGAGAGCGCATCCTTCAGGAAGAATGCAACAAAAACGCAGGTAATCCGGCTAAAAAATTTCTGGTACCGCCAATACTAGTTTGTGCACTAAGCTTACTATAAAGACTTTTCTTTTGTGGGCACAAGGACCTGCAGACTGGCTGAAGGTTTGAACTTGAATATGCTGGCAGTTGAGAATGATCAGTTAGACTGGGTGAAAGCTCCTGTTTTGGTCATTATCTTTATTTTTATACTGTGATTAGGCTGGGTTTTTAATATATAAATTTGAATGATTGCAAAGGAGTTTGAAATCATGACTTTTGGTGCTGGTAGAAGCAAACCACAAACGACCCGTAACATTGACATTCCAAGGAAGATTTGGTATGGGAGAAATGAGATCTCTACGAGTCTGTCTGTCTGTTCAGTCTGAGCAACAGAAGCAGAACACGAGCATGCCTTAGGCCTACATGAAGAAAAAAAATAGGACGATGAACCATTTAACAAACTAGAATTAGGCTAACTTACAACGAAGTAGGCATGCTTCGGCAAAAAAAAAAAAAAAAACATCAAAGGTCAAAAAGCTAACATCGATGTATATTCCTACGGTTATAATAAAACGATAGGAGCTGGAAAATGTGAGAATTTGTTATAAACTCAGCTTTAATCGTTCTTCCAGCTGATGAGGATTATTAAATTAATACAAATTGGCCTAAATATTGGCCATGCGATGCTGTCAACTTCAAGTGTTATTAGCTGACGGTTGTACGCAGTTGTCAAAAGAACATCATTCCGCCCTTAAAATTAAAACGATCGATCATCAAAAAAAAAAAACAAAAGAGAAAAAAACAACAAAATGGCAACAACAAATGGACAATGGTCATTCGAACTGCGACGTGGACAACACGAATTGAACCACCACGAGAACATCCCATATCGTTATGCAATGGTCTTGTGATTGAACCTCGCTACTACGAATTTATGAGTCGTGTTCGGACAGGTATTGTTTTCCACTAAGAAAGATTGTATTTTCCAGACTGTCTTTAGTTATGCCTACAGCGGATTTTTTTTTCAGTTAAGGTATCGCCAATTAAGGAAAAAAAGTGTTCATTCTGCATCGGATACACCAAGCATAACGGAGTGACCTGATGATACAGCAGCTATACATTCACAAGAACCGATGTTTTTTTTTTAAATTTATTTATCTTTCTCTTTTTTTACATACCTCGTGCCACCTACGTTGAGGTGGATAATGTCTCCAGGAGCTGTGGGATGAGGAATAGCCATCTTCAAGAAGAATTGTCGGACATCATTCCTGACAACATAAAACAAACTACGTTACGACTGAATCATTCTGCAGAACCGTGAACGACAACGATCCGATCCCATTCGCTGTGTGCGAAAAATACGCTATCTGACATTCAGTCCGGAAATTAAAACAGCTACCTCGAAAACGTGGAATCAGGAGACTGGCGTCAATTTTGTACGTTCGTATAGTTCAGTGAAGACTAAAACTGTGAGACTAAGACTATATATGTGTAAGACAAACGATCGACATTAGCTTATTACAAAATTATGGAACTTGGACGGTTTATTTGCTTTGGAGTAATGCCTCACTTTATTACGTTCACCGATTTGCAATCAGAAGCGATCAGCGTCTTTTGGTAATCTTGGTTTTGGGCAGACGCTTCTGGGATGACACTGGGTGACGTCATCAAACATTTTGACCAGAACCTCCTACAGTAAAGGCTGAACAGCTTTCCCTCCACAATGCAAAAAGGCAACACACGTTTCGGTACATAGCGGCATCAGCTGGTAAAATTCTGAAATCTTGTCAGTTAGTTTGCAACTCTGCCCCTTAGTAACGACACGGCTTTCTCTACAGAGCCTTGGTAGTGAGATGGCAGCAACTGCCGAAATCTACTGCTTAACAGCAGGAGGCTCTGACGTTACGCGTCATTTTTCGCTAAGCTTTACGAACACATAAATAGCTAGCTTCATTCAAACACAGAAACCCGCACAATATAAAAATTCGATCGCCTTGTTTCAAACTATGTATTTACATTATAAAGATATTCTGGCGATAAAAATGAACTGATTTGGCATACAAAATTTTTTCTATCAATAACAACGTATTCGTCTTTGTGCAAGGTCAGTCGTTCGTTTTTCAACAAACTATTTGAGCTAGGCAACGTTGGTTGCAGCCAGACGTAAAATTTTGTTCATTTTGCACACTTTTATTTATTTGTTGGTAGATTTAAGCGTTCGCGCTTAACCTTTTCTATTATTATTTTCCGTTTTTAAACATTTATTTCGCATCACCCAGTAGCTTAACTAATGGCATTAACATAGCTTCCGTCTTCCGCTTCGGGTTCGTTCCTCGCTAAGCGAATGGTTGATGTGTTTTCGTTGACGTACCATTCACGTGGACATACCTGCAAATTTACGATTTTCATCGAATTTCAGTCTATTGTTGACATGCGTTAACGTCAAAGGTTTGTATGCGATGATAAATTTCTAATGTTGGTTGCCATTATTTGAGAAAAACGAGCGAGGCGATTGTTTTGAAACGATCCAAAATGCCAACTAGCCAATGGCTAATAATTTAGAACAACAAACCCTTGTATTTGTGATGAACTTGATGGCAGGTGCGTGCTTGCGCAATCTGAAGCGGTCATCACAGCCACAGATGCCAAAGTTGAGACTTTAATTAATAAACAAACGCGCGGCCGATAACCTCCGATCTTTCGGATGGCAGGTGCTTGTTTGCAGGCGAATGACAATTAGGTTTTTATCGCGATTATCTCGAGTCTAGGCCTACTGTAGGAATGTCAATTTATAAATTTTACGTGATGACGCTTGACCATCATTATTGAGGGGAAGGTAATGGAGGGCGGGGGAAGGGGGGGGGGGAAATCTTAAAAAATCAAAATAAGGGTTGGGGTCGTGTGCTGGGGGGGGGGGGGGGGGGGCCGGCGCCGGGGCGCCCCAGCGGGG
>JAHWFP010133264.1:39598-80335 GCA_023313725.1 Lithobius niger
CCCCCCCCCGCGTACTATTATGGAAGGAATTACCTGAGTCGGGTAGTCTTGGGTCTTATGTTCTACTTCGTTCAAGTGTATGCTATTCATTTCTGGCAACAAGCCTCTTACTTGCAGCTACTCGTGGTAAATGGCCTGTTTGGTTCCAAAATCGTCTTGTTTGTTTTCTGATTATTGCTTAAATGCTTATTGGGGGGGGTTTGTAATTTTTAAAATAAATAAATAAATATAATCGACATTTTTATTCAGTTGAACACTAGTAGTACAAAGACGCACCAGACTAGGTCTGCAGGCTATGTGCACAGAAAAGCAGGGGTGCGTAAAATTCTTACTGGACAAAATTTTCCTACAGAATTTTTTCAAATTTCCGCAGCCTTTTACCATGTAGGCAAGCCATTTTTTAGTGAATTTCCCGCGAACCTCGTTCTAGCGTTCTGGGATATCCTGCACACCTGCTGAAAAGGGCAGAAAAAAAAGGAAAGGTGTTTCGTGGAAAAAATAATATAGAGAAAAAACAAAATTATGCAAGTTAGGCCAGTATAGATGCTACATCGTCCCTTTTCAAATAACCATGATTTACATTTTTTGTACCTTCATTAGGCTACTAGTTAATTTGTTTTTTACGTTTGCTTCGCATAGAAATAAATATTGTTGGAATATACTAACACTTTCCTTTTTTACTGTAGTCGTTTCTACAATCTACAGTTTGGAGTTTCGTAGCCTATTGTTTTCTTCTATTAGATAGTTCAGTTTGTACAATTCTGTGTTTGTAATCATTACTGAAATATTTATGTACTATGACTGTAATCTCTTTCTGCAAGTCTGTAACACTTAAGATTTTGTACTCCTTGCAAATCGTTCGAGTAGATCTTTTATCAATGGTCTTTTTGAAAAATAAGTTTTACAATTTTATTCAGCATTGCTTCAATCTTTTTAGGAGGTAATTTGCTTAAAAACTAAATTTCAATGCCGTTTCTATGACTAGTAAACTAAGTATCAAGGACCCTTAATTTGCTTTTTCGTGTCCAGGACTTTGCAAATGGACGACATGTGAGAGATTGTAAACTGAAGTAGTATTTTAGTGGCATGAAGAAGGTGACAGACTCGCGAGTTACTTCGCTGGTGATGTCACCGAAAATTCGCCTGTAGTGCAGCTTCAGACTGGGAATTTGTGCTGCAATTTTTGGTTTGTGCGAGTCATAAAAATATGAATGTACGTAACAAAGTAGACTATCACACAACATTTTCAAGACACTCTGCATTCATATACCTTGTACTCGCCTGTCAATTGGTAATTTGCAGAAACAAGAGTTTAGTCGTAACAAAAACTAAATCTTCAGAGCACACATCTTCCTCAATGAAATCGTGCAATGATACATCCATTTTTTAAGTAGGCTAACTACTACTCAAGTTCAACTCTTCCTCTCGTTGTAATGCAACTCCTTCACTGAAAAATTGAAGAGTTTGCAGGAAGTGTTTCTGTGTGGATAACATGTTAATTTCGTACAGCCCACTGTATAAATAAATTGAAATCAAGAGCTTGATTTCAAGTGATCTACTGCCAATAATGGGTGTCTTTAAAACATTCAGTAGAATGGAGCCCCAAACAAGCAGTAGTTTATGCTGTTTAGCTTGGTGAAACCTGTCCGGTTTTGTTCCTGTTAAATTCATATAGGAATCCAATATTGAGAATAATGGTAGTAAACACTAGACTTGCACCAACAATGAAGCAAACAATTACTTAACACTCCATTGCTGAATATTTGAATACAACTGATGGTAAACATACCTTGGGTTTGCTTGCTCAAGTTCTTCATCAGAAAGGAATTCCTTTATCATTATTAGGCTTGGTTTTAATTTGGCACCAAAGGTGGAGGAAACAGTTTGGAAATGTACCTTCTTGTGTCATCAAAAAATAAGCACAGTGTGTTAGCCAGCCAAGCATTGTTTGTTGTTAGTGACACTAGATGGCAGGTGTACTCCTATTGTTTTTTTGACATGACTTGATTTCTATGCCATCTGGTGAGATAAATAGTAAATACTTCTCAAAAGACTATTAAAATAATTTTTTTTTTAATTTTCAAAAAGTGATAGTATAAATTGGCACTTGGCTTTACAGATAAATTCTGTGCATAAAATGTTGGGTAAAAAATGTGATTTTGGGGTAGGCTACATCACACTAGTGGGATGGTAATGGAAGGAAACCTTGGCTCTGCACACTGCATTTTGCTAGGCATGTAACTGAGTGAGATTTTTGATCTAGATGCATGCTAGTGTGTCACAGCTAAGTAGAGAGATTTAATTGTTGTCGATGTAAAAAGGCAACTCACTAGCGGATTGTCTTTTAACTGTAACAAACTGATAGCTGATTTTAGCCTACTGGGGTAAATTCCCCGTCTAGTAGAAGTCTTTGCAAATCGTTGGAATCAGGTGTGTTAGGTCAGGTAACGAAGAAAACTTCAACATTTTGTGTGGGAGCGTGCCCTTTGTGGAAAAAAGGGCCCTCAATAAAGTTGATTTCAACCCTCTCCAATTCGGTCGCCACTTGCCATTTGGCTAATTAAAATCAACCATTGGCGACTTGGAATTTAGCCCTACTCGCCAAAACAGCGACTAGCAATAGAAAATTGCGCTAAAATAGGGAACCATATAAGCTAGAGACGAATGGTTTGCGGAGTTATGTTCAGGTTTTCAAGTGCTATACAACAGCTTTTTCTGCAACAGTACTGGGGTAAAAGAAAATTTTATAATTCTACAAATGCATAAATTAGAATGACCATGCATTGTAAGATGTTTTTGGTATGTGGCGAGAATTAATTCTGAAATGGCGAGTACTTTTTAAGGTCTACTGGCCAAGTGGCGCCTGCAACTGGAATGACTACTGGCTACTTGAGCTAGCTACTAGTTAGGTAAAGACAAGGCTCCAGTTTTAATTCTCACAGGAAAAGGCACATCTACAGCTTGTTAGGGAAATTGGCAAATCTAAATTTTATCACACAAGAAAAGAGTCGTACGGGGAAGTGCCTTTTTATAAAATGGTGATTGCAGCTAGAAGCCGTGGCCCAAAAATGGCGTGGCAGTAGGCTAACCATTGTTTGTATTGTCATCCAACAGCAGCTTATAACATGCTGAAGTGTTATACGCTTATCGTTTCCGTGCTTAATTGTTAGAATACATTATTGTTACAAATATGTGATGCGTCTATAGTGATCAAATGTAGCGGAGAGTGGTCAGTGGAGACTATGCATTACAGACACAATTTCGTTGTTTGCTATCTCTTACGGTATACAGTTGATGATGCATAGTGTTGAATCGAAGTGCAGCGGCGTTTGGTTGTGTTTTATTTAGTTTTGTATCTATTGTTGTTTGTTATGTATTTACGATCGTGTTGGGGTATGCGGCTTCGTGCCAGGGCCCCGAAAATAAAATCGTACTGGTTTACTAAGAGAATAAATTGTATTAAATTAAATGGGTAAACTTACTAAGAGACAGGTGCAGTTTATTGCAAGAGTTTTTTTTTTTTTTTTAAACTGGTTCAAAGCCTATGACAAAGAGAAGGATGCTGGAGACGACGAAGAGTAGAAAACAAAATGCAGCTTGTGACCCCAGGGTCAAATCAAGTAGGTAGTTAAAAAAAAGTAGGCTTTGGTAATGCACCAAGTTTGCTGGTTAATCTAGACACATGTTAGTGTGGTCGCCACCAAGTAGATGATCCGCCAAGCAGATGAGATTATGTATTAATTGTTAGTATTACTGTGTTGTTGCATTTTACATTCACGTGACTACATACGATTAATTATTAATTACTGAGATGAAGGAAAGGCCGTATGACCTTTGTTACATTCACAGTCCTATGAAAATTGGACTGTGAACCATCCAAAAAACCAAAACTGGTATAAGAGAAGTTTCCAAAAAGGGTCGGCCTTTGAAAGGAGTAATATTTCTTAACAGGGAAGACTGCCAAGGTTAATCCTATTAGCTAGCAAACTTGGCGCATTGCCCTCTTCTTTGATTTTATTTGATCCATGAGTGATTATGGTTATCTGCGAATATGACGTATTGAAAAAAAGTCAATGTCAGAGCTACAGATGGTACAGTTCTAAGTCCTGTATGTTAGGCAAAGAAGTTGAAGAAGAGAGCAATGCGCCTAGTTTGCCGGCTAATAGGATTAACCTCGGCGGTGTTTCCCTGGTTGAATGATATCCCTACTTTCAAAGGCCGGCCCTTTTTGGAACCTTTGTGGCTTCTCTTATAAGTTACCAATATTGATTTTGGGTGGATCGTTATTACTCGGCCAGTGAGGGATGCTTTAATACAGTAGGCCTAGATTATTTTCTAATTTCACAGGGCAGAAACCTACATGATTTCTGCCTAGTGCTCTACCTCAAGGTTAGTCCCCCGCCCCAAAAATATTTGATGTAGGACATTTTTCTTCAAACTTGTTTAACTCAATGCACCATTGAAGCTCTCTTGTCAATAAATTTGAATCAAATCGAAACAATATTGTGAACAACGTCGTTTCCCAAATGGAACAACGCTCACAAACAGACACACAAAATCTCATAAAAGCTCCATACTGATTCTACAGTGAAAGTTCATGTTTAGAAAATGATCGAATCACAACAAGCGGATGCTCATTTTCACCACAGAAGGTCACTACACTTGTCACAGTTTCGTGCAAATTTCAACAGACTGCTTGCCTACTGCCGTCTGTCTTCATCCGGCTTATGAGAAAACAGTTTTTCTGCTCACTACATCGCTGTGATGAGTGTAATGACTAGTGTTCAGAAATTAAGCGTCCATTTGTTGCGATTCAATCGTTTTCTGAACACAAAATCCAAATTTAGTCCAGTATTAAAGAACTTGCTTCGCTTGGTCAGTTAGTATCTGGCTTACTTGCTATTAAGCGTTTGACTGCCGTAACCTGGATATAAGTTGACAAAGAAGGAGGAAAAACCCTATTTTCTGAGTTTTTTCTTTATATTCGATTTTTCTGATAATAACTCGAACCTGTCGGGGCCACTGCAAAAATTGAAGAAATTTGAGAGATGATAAAATCCTTTTTAATTTTCAGAATTCCTGATGGAAAGAAGCATTATACAGAAGTTCCAGCGACTACAAGTTCTTCCAAATTTTGATTTCCAAACAATGGATGAACTGGTGCAAGATCTAACGAATGCGTTGGAGGAGTCTTCTCGATGCAGTGCTGCCCACAAAATACGTAAACGGCGGGGCATGAAGCGAAGATCGAAGCCGGTTGCAAATATCGCCCCAGTGGAGGTACACATTAGTGAAGAATCGGAGAGTAGTTTCGACGAAGCCCACAATTCTAAAGAACCTTTTGACAGTGTGCAGCAGACAGACTCTGATGACGTCAGCCCAGCAGGCTGCCTGTCCGTATTGAATTATTTAAGATGGCAGACTCCTCACATCGCCGGAAGCTTTGCAGAATCGGATTCTGTTAATGAGAATTTTTCTCCTGTCCGGCCGCACCGAAGGAAGCGAAAATTCAAACGGATGGCCGTTGATCCGTCACCATTATTATCGACAGAACACATGAAGAAACCCTTATCCGTAGAGAAGAAGAATAAATCACTTAAGATTCTGAAGCATCGTACCGACATCGAAAACATGTACAGACAGTTTCAGATTGATCCATTGGGACTGATGTGTGGCAAACGGAAACGAAGTATGCGTGAGCGGAGTGTTGAATTTGTTGAAAACGACTCTTCTGTCATGAGTTCACACTGTCATCCTGCACTTTTGAATGTGAACAATGGTAATTCAGATGAACATTATCTTTTTGAGTTGAGGCATCGAAGAGAAGACCCAGAGTTTCATATGGATTGTTCCGATGAAGGTCGTTTAGCATGTAAACATGTTGGGTAAGTCTTCTAACAATGCATTCGTCATCATGGAAATTGAAATGTTGATAAGCTCGTTTTTCCAATCCATAACTGTAAATCTTCTAAACAATCCACCTCGAAAGGATTTTGCTGTCTTCAGTTCACCCCTTCAACTCCATGACAATTATTATAATTGCCTCTAGGCAATAATTTCCATTCTGGTTGCAAGCAAACTATTTGTTGAAGACCTGGGACTGCTAACATTAGTTTAGTAACAAATTTGCTTACTAGGTAGCAGTGCAATTCAAATTTTCAGCTACACCTACACACAAAATGGTGCGTCCCACCAGTGCTTGTTTGGCTGGCATGGTCGTGTAAAAGATCATCATTTTTAGCAGTTTTGTGGCCCTGTATTGCTATACTGTATTGTAGACCAACTACAGTTATGTAGTGAATGGATTCACTAGGCCTCCCTTAGAACAACAGCCAAATTATTGCCCCTGGAACGCAGTACTCCATGTAGCCTATGCTTCCCTGCACTACCTTGACAAGAGCCTGGGATTTCGCAATGGTTTCCAAATTGGGTTTGGAGTACGGGTTAAGAGCAGTTAGAAGACGTTGTCCCACGACCCAACAATGAATGCTCTGTTTGTGACCTTTTTGGTCACCACTTTAAAAGGTCGAATATCTTCTCGGCATAATGAGAATTAAAACACTTTTTCCACCACTCGAAGCACAATCTGTTGTTTCACTAAATTTTCATAGATGATCCGATCTCCTTCTTCCGAGTGTTGACTAGCGTCGATACTGATAAAAACTACATGCTGTCTCTGGTTTTTAAAAATGGCGTTTTGTGTGCAGACCACTGATCTTTATATTCCAGTCTGGCTCGCTGCTTCCACTCGTCTTCCAGTTTCTTGGTCAGCTTCGGATGCACTATCAGTATCAACGCTAGTCAACACTCGGAATAAGGAGATCGGATTATCTCCGAAAATTTTGTGAAACAACAGATTGTGCTTCAAGTGGTGGAAAAAGTGTATTAATTCTCATTATGTCGATGAATTTTCACTGTAGTAGGCGGTTGCCTATTTTCCAATATCTTCTCGGCGCAGCTGGATCCTGTAGTCAGGGCATGCCCGGGTAACACCAATAAGTGGGAAGTCCTGGGCTTGCATCCCAGTTGGGTCAGTTGTCCTTTCTGATGTAAGTTTATTCTCACAAGGCTAGTCTTGCATCCTGACTGCCTGCTTCATTAATGTTCTAATCCTCTGATATCTCCATGTCCTGGTAATCTTTGCTTTTCATAGGGAATTGAAAAAAAAATCGACCTAGCCTATTAATTCGACAAGAATTTTTGTTTTCTTTCTCCAAAACATCTTACAACAATTTAAAGCACAACACCACAATCTGGAACAGTAGAAATCGGTCCTTACATTTTCTTTGAAATTACATACGTCTTGTACTGAAGAGTCCTGTCATCCGTCATTCACGTTCTTGAGAAGCTTGGCTTGCACAAAATGTTCAAAATCACGTTGTAGGAGCACAGTTACAGTCAGCGGATTCGAATATCACTGTTCTATAAATTCTGTTGCACTGGCCACTTTCAGTCCTGTTTGGTGGCCAGTTCTGGCAACACAAGTTGGTTTACGTAGTATGCACTGGGCTAGCAGTGTTCGTAAGAGGTCTTCTTTCGAAAACGATATATGGCTAGAGATTCTAATGCTCGCAAATGTGTTCATTTCGTGGCATTCAATCTGAACAGAATTGAAGTTTCACACCAAGAAATCTTGTGTTTTTTATGTTTTGGCAGTGCAGTGCCATTCCACTACATTTTTCGCCCTTCACTCATTTGAAATGTTCGGCAACCTGCACTTGGAGCCTTCTTGCTGTCTCAACTAGGTAGACTGCGCTGCATTTCCATCAAGGAATTTAATGTACTATCCCTCTTTGCATAAACATGATGGTGGGTGGTGCAAAACTCGCTTGCAGTGCTAGGGGTGAGATTGGCTTCACAGATCCTTTGCTTCCTTCCCAAAACACACTTCTTCAAAAGCCAATTGCTCTCCCGTCTTCCCCTGCACTGCAACCATGATTGAATATCAGGAGAAGGACACATTTGCGACGGTTAGAATCTCTAGCCATACGTCGTTGTCAAAAGAAGGAAGTACCTCTAATGAATATTGCTAGCCCGGTGTATGCCCCTGTAGACCAACTTGTGATGACGGCACTAGCCGACAAACTGGACTGGAATGGCACAAGTTACAGAATTTATAGTTCAGTAGTAGTAGGGAGAAATTGGAACTATTGACTGCAACTGTGCTCCTTTGAGGTGATTTTTGAGCGTTTCGTGCAAACTAAGCTTCTCAAGAAGAGGTAAACGAGGGACGACAGGACTGTTCAGTACTAGTCAGTTAGGCTAGTTTATTTCACCGAAAATAAAAAAACTTTCCCCATTGTTCCAGATTGTGGTTGTTATGTTTTAAATTGTTGGAAAGATGTCTAAAACAAACCGTAGTATCAGCAGCTGGCCGGCCAGCAGCAGCTGGTTTTTTTCAGTTTGCGCAAGACGAGCACTATGCACGACTTAGACTGAAAAGACCACGCCAAAACGGGAACGTCGACAAAACACACTGGGAAGACCACGCTAAAAAGATAACAATGAGAAATCTAAAAATCAAAATCATAAATCGAAATTACCTTGGAGAATTGTTGTGCAGAAAGAAAAGAAAAAAGAACTCTTCAACCAAATACTAGCCAATTTGTGCTTTTCAGCACTCAACTACTTTCGTAAATCTAGAAGTAGGATAATTTCGTGCTAAAATGCACAAATTAGCTTATCCAATTTGTTTTTGGTGCTTTCTTAAAAACACAAGAAGTATTTTCTTTTTCCATCCAGTGTGTCAGTATTTTAAAGCCTTTCGTAGTAAATTTTCTAGCAGTCCAAAACTCTACCCCCAATTGTATTTCGTTTAAAAGTTACACATAACAGTGTATGTTAGGTTGTGTAAAACTTAAAGAATTTTCTTGCAGAACGTAGGCTTCCCTGTTGTAAAGTTAAAACTGATGATAGTGTTCAAGCAGAAAGGTTACATTAAAAAAGTTTTGCTATATGCGTGAATAAAATACTTTCTTGACCAATGTTTTTTTTTCTGTACTTCTTCAGGGACAGTAGCAGCAGCAGCTTAAGCTCCAGCGAAAGTGATGCTGGAGTCTATACAAATGATGAAGGACGAGAAGGTAATGTTTATATTACACGTAGTAAAAACTGGAATTAATGTTGGTCCGTTAATTTTTTTAAGTTTAGACGTTATGGTTGTTTTTGATTTAATGTAGCCTATTTAGTCATTTGTATGTGTTTCACTTAACCTCCCGGACATCCTGCACTCCGTGACATAGGTGTAATAGCCCAGAGAGCCTGCACTGCGCTGTGCACTCTGGTGCAGAGTCAGGCAGGTGGCTGCGTCACTGAAACAACCTGGCTTCGTCACACGGTTGTCTCCGGTAGAGCAACTGCCAGGTGCATGAAACGCTACAATGACAAAAGGAAGGCAAACGGCAGATTATAATACAGTTGATGCAGTGAGAAAATATGGCAATTTACGCGTGCTGCGCATGCGTTCACAAATTTTGCTAATGTCATGGTTCCAGAACATCGCTGTCTGTGCGATTAGTTTATTGACAGGGTTTGTGTTTTCGCTTTGAGTATGCAGAAGATACTTGAAACATTGGGTAGCAGAGTATACGTAGGATTATCACATGGTGCACTGGTCCCAAAAGTCTAGGTTGACTGCGTCTTATGACATCAATGACCCAACAACATACAATGAGGAGTCAGCGTGATTGAGGTGACAACTCTCATGAGTCACAATCCTACATCTGATGACCACAAACCATCTCCGACTGCTGTCGAGTAGGGATGGGTCAGTAACAGAAACCGATTCAGATTTTGTGTCGGTTTTTCGTACGGTGTTCGAAAAACAAAAATTGATTTATTGTTTTAAATTTTTAAATAATTATCATTTTTACATATAAATTATAGCAAAGCTAGTAGTCATAAAAAAAGAAAATAGTAGAGGAAAATGATGCCGCAGCCAGTCCAATGGCCAATGAAGCTGCTGAAAGTGAAAGCAGGAGCGAGTTGGAAGCTAGTAACACTACTGTTACAAAATTAAAACTAGAAAAATCGGGTGGGAGGGGAGGGAGGGAAAAACCGATACTGAAACCGCGGTTTAGTGGGCATGGAAAACCAAAACCGGAACCGAAATCAAAAAATGAAACCGACTCATCCCTACCTTTGACTTAACTTTATGTTGGGAAATCCAAAATGCCTCCAACCTCACCCACACATGAAATAGCCCTCATGGCTGTGTTGTGTGGCTGGCTGACTGCACATGACATACAGCTTGCTGGCTGGGTGTCTGCAATCTTGCATAAACTGGCTGGATGCCTCCCAGAAGTGATTTCCAGATTCATTTACTCGTGTCACTCTATTACTGACGCTTTTATTTTGACGAAAAGGTCCACTCCAAAGTTGCTTCTTCATAATACTTGGCTAACTTGCGCGTTTCAGTGCAGAGACGAGCACTCCATGACTAGCATTGCTCACTGATGGTCGTCATCAGCAGGGATTATCGTTCTTATGAAGGTCAATCTGTAGCGAATCGGTAGGACAATCTTCCGTGTGGTACAATCCATCAGAACTGCTGGTCCTGCCTGACACTTGCAAGATTGCAAGATTGCAAGAACGCTGTGGTTGGCTTCATGAGAGAGTTAATGTCGGCTGATGATGACCATCAGCGGGCCATGCCATTCATGGAGCTCTCGCTTCTGCACCTGGACATGTGTACCAGCCAAGTATGTTAAAGAAGGGACTTAGAATGGACCTTCAATGTAGTATGGGGCGAAGCGGTTTTTGTTGTAATACTAGTTAAATTTAAAGTTTTTATCTCCGTCTTCATCATAAGTTTTGACTCTAATTTATTAATAATTTGATGTTGATATTCTTTCCTTCAGTAACAACTCTGCCAGACCTCTTAGAGATAAAGGGTGAGGGTGTGGGAATTGTGGCCTAAAGGGTGTTTGAAAGTGTTAATGAAGTTTCATTGAGCTAGGAAGTGTTTCATTGTACTGATGGTATATAATTGTTGTGCATATTATGCTTCCTAACTTCGTGAATAGCAGGCTGTTTGCATTGTCATTTATTTGTTTTGAGTCCTCTCTATTTTGAAACCAGGGCTATGTTACCACGGATTGACCATGTTTGATCATTCCGTATTGGCTCAATCATTGAGCTTGCAGGTCTACCACGGGCTAGTGAAACGAGCTCAGCGTTTACCAAAGTATCTGGCACAGTCATGAAACTTTTGTAGGTGTGACGTGCTCACCATGGAATTGTTGACGCTCACTGCAAGCGACATGGAGTGCAGTGGTGACATCGATCAAAGACTGTGGCTAGGGTGATGCTGTCGCTGCAGGTTTGTTAAGTGTAGGACAGCGGTGTGATATTCGAGCCGAGCAAGATCTCAAAATCATTAGGGGCGTGAGCAGTCGACCATGTGCATCGTGTGGCAGTGCTACAGGAGGCAAACTCTTCTGCGCTATTAACAGAACTACTTTCTTTTATCTCTAAAGTTTGTTCTGTTCCCCTTTTCTATTGGATTTGCTTCTTGTAATGTTACAAATTTTCTTTCTTCTCATTTACATGTACGTCGTTGTACGGAATACGTAAATAATAATTAGTAATAATTAAAAAAGTGTCTTGGTGATAAAACATTTCTGCTATTGTAGTTATTCACCTGGCCTCAAGCCAGTTTTTGTGTGTTGCTTTCCGTACATTTTCAACTTATTTTGGCAAAACGTTCCATAGTGTAAAATAATAGTCCCAGCAAGTAATAAAAAAATGTTTCCCAGGTAGGCTATGTAAACCTTAAAGACTCAAAAATCATCCGGGGAGGAGGGGGTTCCAACGCGCTATGTTATGTGACCACATGTTAATTGGTTTTCACAAAATAATTTCTCAAGGACTTTATGAGTTGTCTTTTGGCCGGGTCAGTGAAAAAGTCACACCAATATGATAGAAATGGTGTAATGAAAAATCAAAATCTGTCAAAAATTAAGAAAATGGCAGAAATGTAGTCTTGTCCGGTACCAGAAATTGTTCATCTAGTGCGGGTACTGAGTTTTTCCCGGTACTTATAAATAAAGTGGTGTCTGGTACCACAGAGCTGTGGTGCCAAAAACCTGATTTAAAAATAAAACAAATTTTATTGAATAATTTGTTTGGTTGATATAGTTTTTATGGAAAAAAAATTATTGACTCTCTCCCCTGAGTTAAGCTTAACATTATCTGTTTCACCATATATTTGTAAAAAGTATATTTGCGTAATTTTACATAAATCAACTGTCTTTCAAAATTTGAACGTAATGTGTTATTCAAGTAGAAATGTAAGTAAGAACAAATGTTGGTTGTAGCATAAAAAAAAAAAAAAATGTAAAGTTGGAGCCAGTCCAGTTTTACCAAAGTTAATCTTAACTGATTGTTGCACTATTGTTTTTGTTTTTAACCATGGAGCTTAACCTGACAATGGTCCCCACCAACTAATATAATACAACAAACTTAAATATACTTAACTAAAACAAACTAAAGAAACAATTCAACCAAATGCAATTCTCAATTCAATTCAATTTTTATTAAGAGAGAATGTAAGCCCCAACGCTATGCTCTCTACTCTACACCTTAACTAGCTTACACTACCCACGCCCAACACAAAAGAGCTCTACAACACAAGGACTAAATAAACTGTTATAATTTTAGTGCCTTTTTTGGTATTAAAACAATACTGGTATTTGATAACGTACCCAATACTAAAGAAATGAGTGGAAAGCTTGCCAGAAATGCTAAAAAAAAAATTAACAAATGCGTTGTTTAAATGATGCATCGGTGGCTGAGAAGTATGGTTTCAACTTTATTAGGCTTTGTTGGCATTGATGGATGTTTACATTTTAGGAGACGACGAGCAGAGTGATTTCTATCATGAGCCTGGTCCTGCTTGTGGTGTACCAGGGGTTCTGCCGTGGTGGGAAAAGGAACCCATTGGTGGTCCCAATGCTGAAGAAATGGATCCCAAGTTCCACGCCATTCTGACCGGCAGCTTTCAACATATGACGTGGGAAGCGCAAGAAGCATTTCGGGAGCAGATTCGCAAACTAGAAGTGGTAAGATAGTGTATCTTCGAAGCATTATTGGTGTGGTCTGATCTTCTACTGCTCTTGTTAAATGTAACTTCATTCTGTTATGGAACGCAATGGAGAGAAAATCTGAACTTAAATTAGATCAGTACAGTCTGACAACACAAATTGGTCTCTGTTTGATTTGCGATGTTAACCATTGTGGAGAAATCTTTTTAAAGCAAGGTTCGAAAATGTGATATTTTTATAAATATCTATTATCTGAATATCAGACATATACATATATTCAGGTTTACTCATTACTGTACACTAAGGCTGTACGGATCCCAACCTTTGCGATCCTGTTTTAAAATCTTTGCCGGTAACGATGTAGACATCCAAAATTTAATCCCTAATTATTTATCAGTGGTGTAGTTTTCTTCAAAAGGCCAATAATTATTAAAGTTAAAAAAATCATAATAGTAACCTACAGTTAACAGGTACCTTGGAAGATACTCAGTGATTACTCAGCGATTTCCTGAGTAAAATGCAGCAAACCACATGTCGTAATCTTGAACGGTTCTTGAGTTAGCGGTATTTCAGTCAAAGTTGCTGATGCCGATTCCAAGAATATTAGCTAGTGATCCGATCCAGTATCTGTGCAGCCTTATTGTACACGTAAATGAGTTTTTATAGGAGTATGAATTTAATTTTTTTTTATTTCCTTTTGAGCCTAAGTCAGCCGAAGCAATTTAATGCTTGTGTGGCTGCACCTGCTCAATTTTGAAATTACCAGACTTTTTAGGTCAGAAGAAATATCTGGTAAAAGGAGGTGCCAACCGGGGGATTCGTTGGGGCCGAAAGATTGTCCAGAATTGGCCAGAATAGTTCCCATAGCTGCTGAAGGAGTCCTGGTGGGGACTTTGCCATGGTCCCCTTTCCAGGGGTTCGACCAGATCCGTAAACCTCCAGCAACCAGGCTGAGCTCTCTCACCGCTCAGCCACGATGACCACAAATAAAATAAATAAATAAATAAATAAATAAAAGAATTAAAACGTAACAAACTTAACGGAGAAGAATTTGAGTAGTATAGTTGAATACATGGTGAATTAGGGAAATTCAGTTAATTACGGGGTTCCCACCAACCTGGAAAACTCGGGGAATTTAAACTACGTTCGAAACTCAGGGAGAACTCGGGGAATTCTCTGAATATTTACAAAAATACCTGGAAAACTCAGGGAAAAATTAAGATTTTAAATAATGTATTTCCCATCTAAAAACTTCAGCCTTTTTAACACAAAACTGGTAAAATGTGTGAACAACCTTCCTTACTAAAATTAAGGTAAATAGCCTGGAAAATTACTTCTGCTATTCTGGAAAACCTGGAAAACTCGGGGAAATTGATTTCAGCATTTTGGTGGGAACTCTGAATTAAGGATTCAGTTAAACCTTGCTTTGAATATCAAACGAGCTTGTTTTTGTTTTCGCTAATAAACTAAGGAGAAAAACAAAAAGATGCTATTCACCTTAATCTTTTTGCCAATCGCGAAGTTTACATCAGGGCGGATTTAGCTTTGTTAAAAAAAGTTACACTGTTGATACAATAAAATAAACTAACGTAAACCGTGTATTTGCAGCCTGGAAGAGAAATTAGAGCGGGCAGGAGACGACTTCATGACTTGGTAAGATGACTTCTTTTTTTTTTTTACATATAGTGTAAACCAGTTTCAACAAGTCTCAAGATTTCATATGCATTAAAGATGTTCCTTGTATCTAAAAGTTGACAGCAAGAAATCTGTTAAACTTGTTAGCAAAAACTGTTCTTTAAGTCAGAATTCCTTACAATCAGTGTTCACTGTATGTTAACGGGGCACTGAATACTTATTCCTAATATCTGCCATGGTCAAAGTGGGGGATAATTCTAAATACTTACCATAATGGGTATTTCATACATTTGTTTACAGCGGCCCGGTTTTTCCATTGTAACATCATTTAATGAAAAAATATCCAGATTTTTGCAAGATCCTGATCAAAATGAGTAAGTAGATTGTACATTTTAATTAATAATGGATAATTTGAGATTTTGTGAGCCAAATCAATCCAGTCCCTTGACTACCAACACGTACGTGGTGGGAATGAATGAAAGATCTGAGCCCAAACTCGAAATGCAAGCTTTGTAAGGGTTCCGTGGGTGCCCGAGCAACACAATCAAACCACAGCCCAGTGGTCAAGCCCTTGGACTGTGAACCAAAAGAATGCGTGATAGAATCTCGCAGCTGATCTATGCACGTGGGACTTTTAAAACACGGCTCCTCTGGGTACGTGGCTGGGAGTCAAGGTATTAAAGCCATTGAATAGCCATTTGAAATCATTGTGGTTTATTTGTTGGTTTTGTTTATTTGTCACTTACAGGTTACGTCTGCACCCAGTGAAAAAGAAGGAAAGAGCACAGGTAATTCATTTTCTGTAAAATAAATTCAAATAAAATTTTAAACTTTAAATAGTTTAAGGGGGCACCTAATCTAAAAATATTCCCCCATAAAAAAAAAATTGTTCTAAGGTATTCTGGTGCAGTAATGTGTACCCTTCATGTTACAACAGTTTTTTTTAAATTAACTGAGACCGTTCATGGCTAAAAATATTTTTTGTGTGGTTTAGGTAGCATTGCGTAAGGTTGTAAGTTTCACATTCAAACTTGATTTTCTCGGATTGCGAATATCGCTTGCGGTCAATCACTAAAAACCTCATAACTTTACGTAGAATTGAGATAATGGCTTGAAATTTTCTACACAAGTTCCCATGTGTGGTGACTATAAAGTGGACTAAAATCATGCCTACTTCTACACACTTCCGGTGTAGTTTTTAAAAAATTCCACAATTTGGGCTATGTAAGTTTACGCTAGATGCAAATTGTGATTTTATTGTAAAATATAAAAAATTATAGTAGCAAAATCATCTTAGTCTACATGATAGTGCTATGTATACAGATGATTTAGAGCCCAATTTCATTCATGTGCAACAATTTTCGCCGACGTTATCAGAGTAGCAGTATAAAAGTGTAATAAAATGTACCAAAAATGTACCGGTACGGTACTCCAACAAAAATTGACCACATCAAAATTTAAAATATGCTCTAGACTCGTATTTCAACATACTTTAAAGTAAAAAAAAAATATTATGACTCTGAGGCAATTACACTGAAAGAAAAAATTTCCAAAGTTACGCCACATTTTAGGGTAGGTGCCCCCTTAAATAAAACGGGTTAATATGTCTGTAAAAGTTGTGAATCAGCAGTCAAATTTTTTGATTCTATAAATGTTAATTGTAAACAGTCCATATAAAAATGCTTTCTTGTATTCTTTCCAGTTAAATTACCTTGCATCATTGTAC
Source organism: Lithobius niger (assembly GCA_023313725.1). Taxonomy (NCBI): domain Eukaryota; kingdom Metazoa; phylum Arthropoda; class Chilopoda; order Lithobiomorpha; family Lithobiidae; genus Lithobius; species Lithobius niger. Next base: position 56,003 of record JAHWFP010133264.1, read on the forward strand.
TCCTTGAACATGCGTACCGAAGGAACCAGAAAAAAGAAATACCCTGTTCTAACTAAGACAACGTAAGTATTTATAACAGCGTTTATCTACGTATGTAGGCTTAAACCAGTTTAATGCAGTGCAATCTGCAAATCTATCCGTTTGGTAGTAGGTGTGGTTATCACACATATTTAGTTTAAACGACTTAACTTTCTCTAGTAAGGCTTTGCATAAATAGTATGCGTCAATGATCAATTATGGAAAATCTATGTATATTCGGCTTATGCTGGGGTAAAGGATGCTGATAGGTATTCATTATGACAGCCCCAATCCAAACGCTGCATATTAATGTGACCGGGCGAGCAGATTCATTCTTTGAATGGCAGCAATGAAAAAGTGGGAGCATGTTCATTCGTGCTGCGGTAACAGTGAAAAAGGGTGAGAGATGGGTAATGTGAAGTGCAATGTCGATAACGTAGTAACTGTCAGTAACAAACGAAATATTATGACATGCATATCGTTGAAGGAAGACTACGGGCTATGAATTTGGGCCCCAACAGAAACAATACGACAACAGACGGACGGGGTAGTATGACAACGGCTTCTTACTAAACTGGCGCATGTTATGCCGATCTCGGTTAGTGTTTAAATATTTTAGAAAGCCATGCAGGCAACAAGTTAGGTTACAAACACTATAAAGCTTTGGAGGTTTGTTGCGCCCCAACCGAAACTACTGTATAGCCTAGAACACGAAAAGGACAATTTTGCTAGGTGCGTAATTCCAATCTCAAATTCCTAGAATCTTTTACATGCCACAATCAACACGAGCACGAGGCTTCATGGGGCTCTTGTCTTCCCAAAAGTGCCAGGGGAGGGGTGGCTGAGGTTAGGCTCATACCAGGAACGTCTTGCACAGGAGACAGTCGGGCTAACTGCAACCCCTCTAAGCCCAGTTCAAGGAAGTAATCCAGAAGGATGGTTCAATTCAGGGTTTATTTCCAGGGCCGCATGGTCTGTCCTTTAGAGATGTCTGTGGTTTGAAGATGCTCTAGTTTGGGCATCAAGGTAAGGTGGCCCACTAAGGGCCTATCTTAAGGAATAGGAGAAAATTAGGGAAGCTGTGGAAACCATCGTTGCATAACCATTAGGCTACCTTGGCTCATGTAAACTACAATGCAGCATTAAACTGCAAAACAAAGGCACACTGAAATAGTAAAATAAGGCCTTAAAACATCTAAATAAAATGTATACGACTAACCATGGCATCTCTTAGACACCATTGCTTTTCTGCAGATTCCAGTAAGCTGGTTGGCTACTTTTTATTATTTTTGTTATTTTTGTGGGTTCTTGCTGATTCATGCTTTCTCATCATGATACCATAGCTTGGAAAGTAAGCAATTATCTATAAAATTGATTGTCAAGTACAGTGCATCCTTATTCCACTGTTGTGAACTGTTTGAAATTATTGTTTGCTTTAGGAACACAACTCAAGCTGTGTGTGTTGAGCGTTTTAATTTCTCAGCAGCTCATGCATCTGTAAGTGATATTAAACGCCGTAGGAAGACGCCACCTTCAAGTCCTGTTTCTGAATGTAAGTGTTGAGTTTGTGTACCTTAATTTTTTTAAATTTTGTTTTACCTCAAAGTTTCTTGATTAATTTGAGGAAACTGTGCTTAAAAAATATCTACAACAGTTGCGTTGTGGGAATTTTCGACGGATTATTCACTTGGTGTTAGGAGTGGAATTACGCCGTGTGTCTTCATCAGCGTCGTCAACTTTTCGTTTCTTCTACTCAGCTCAAGCTGACAATGCTGATGAAAGACGGCGTAATTGCATTCTTAACACCAAACGAAAAATTGTTTGTCGAAACCTCAACGCATCTGTTGCAGTAGTGGCGCCAGACAACTGCAGATGGGGGTGAGGAATGATTCCCCGACTGGGTGGGGAAAAAAATATTCATTTTTTTTTGCCATATTTTTCCCACTTTAGTATGGTCCCAGCGAAATCAGCTAGTGGGTCTGGGGGAGTGCTGTAAGCCCCCCCCCCCCCCCCCCCGCAGGGTCCCGGCCGGTGCCCCGGAAGCTGAAGCATTTTATGCTATTTGAGGGCTTATTTTGGGCTTCCAGAGTCACTTTTGCACCACATTGTTAAGTAAATTTCGGATGTTTTTCGTTAACATTCTTTAGCATGAGCGGTCGTAAAAACCTAATTGTGACCAAAATTCTGTTTTCTTTATACATTTTATTTACAAACTAAATTAACTGATTATTTAAAAATTGTTTTAAATATTATTAAATTAAATAACACTGGATAATTTAGGTTTGAAAAATTTTGTTGCTTACTTTTCAAATGACGGAAGATTTAGCTGACGTTCCTGAATTAACTGAGAATTAGTTTTAAATCACGGTGGTGATGGGCAAAGAGGAAAAGGGCTACTAGCAAATCAAACCGCCAACTTAGTCTTCAGATTTTTTTGCTCTTTTTTATTTATCAGACTTCAACTGACGCCTGTAGATATTTTTGAAGTAGTCTCTCTTCAAAATTAATCATGAATTTAGTGCGTTGAAGTAGTAACCCGTACAGCGTATTTTCCTACATCAACGTTTGTTAAAGCAGGATTACATTAACAAATTTATATACAGCTAATAATGGGAATATTTAAAGAGCTTCTTAAAAAGTGGGATTTTGTTTAAGCGATCTTGTATAGCAGGGACTCTGGCTACTGCATAATTTTATATAAAAGCATTTCAAGGTGTCAACTGTGTGATGTTACATTTTGTTTGAGGTGGTGTCATTTTTCATTGATATTTTTCTTAATAGCTGTAGTTGGTGAGAAAGCCGATCCAATTGGTGAAAGCAACGTTGGCAACGTCATGTTACGAAACATGGGTTGGGAACCAGGAACCAGTTTAGGCCCTGACAACAGCGGCATCCAAGTTCCCGTTAAAGCGATTATTCGTCCTAAGTTTTTCGGTCTAGGATATACTTCAAACAGTAACTCCAGTTGACAGTTACTGCCACCGATTCCCGAAGATAAGAAATGAAAACCACCATCATGATTGTAAGTATTTTCACCTTCGTGTTTTTATGGAAATCATCGCATTGATTGTGAGCCTAAGCCTGAAAATTGCTTTTATCATGTTTGATAATGTTGGCTACCAAGCTGTGGAACCACCAAAATAATTGCATCATGAAAATGAATTAATTCACCTATGTACGCATACTTAACAAGATGTATTTTACATCCTTGTCCAGTTCATTATTATTTTGAACTCTTGTTCATGATTCGTGTCAGAGTCGGGACTGTGCAGGAAAGAGCGCCTGTGCCTTTTAGAGGAATAGCAGGGGTGTCAAGTGTTTTACCAGAAACTTAATTCGTATTAAGTGATAGTGACTTCCAACTCTGCTAGGAGGTATGGGGAAGAAGCTCCCTAAGTAGAGCCTGGGACTCAACCTCAGAAGTTGTTTTCTTTTCGATATTATACCTCGTTTCAGTCATCTGAGTACATTCCTTAATATTAATAACACATGTTTTATGTTTCAAGGAACCATTTTTTTGGTTGATTTTTCATAGTTGCACAGTAATGTACTTTCTTTGTTGGGTGGAAGGGAGTAAATTACAAAAAAGGGGTTGAAAGGCAAATAAAGGGGAAGGAAAGAGGAGGAGGGGATTTGTGCATGAAACGAGGTCTCCAGCAGAAGTGAATTCATAAATACCATAAATCCTCTAGTAACAGCCCTTGCAAAGCTATGGCCATCCCCCTTAAAATCTTTGCTTTACGGTCAGATATGTGAAATTACCCTGGGGGGGGGGAGCCTAAAACTAGGTAATTTCACTATTTCTGACCTTAAAGCATTCTAGATTGTAATTTTTCTGTTAGAAATTAATTAACAGCTTAATATAGTCGGGGGGGGGGGGGGGCATGAAATAATATTCTAATTGTGAGATTTGTTATGGCCTACTGCCTTTTTTTATCGAATTAATTTTAATAGCCCAAGGGTGTTAATCGGTGATTTGTGGTACAATATTAATTTTTCTTCTGGGAGGAAAGATATTACCCAATGTGTGCTAAAAGTTTGACGCAAGAAGGGCGCTTGTGCTTTGGCACTGTGGCCAGTCCAATCTTGATCAGCTGTTTTACTTGGAATTTGTTTCTACTATTTGCCGGTTTTTAAGGTACAGTACAACCTCTGTTATCTGAAGTAATTTGGTGCCTAGGAGTCTTTTTGTAGTCAAAAATTTTGGACAACCGATTTTACACACAAAACAAACAAAAAATGACAATTTTATTTACCGGTAAGTAGATTTTTATATTTGTGGGCTGTGCTTAAGTATTTTAGTATTTGTGGATTGCAAGATGATTTGGGCATCTTTGCTACTAGAAATAAAAATAGAGCTTACTTGATGTCTCAATCTTGGCCATAAACTGTCACATTTCCAAAATTTTTTTGAAAAGGTAGTTTGGTTAACCCAGGTTGTTGCGGGATCTGGTTCAGATAATAGAGGTCGTACTGCACAATAAATTTATTGATCAATCGTGGATCAGATTAAGATTGGATGATGATACCTCTTTAGAGTGGCACAAATGTGTAAATTGTAAAAAAAAAAAAACACTTATCTATTCTGTAGAACTAGTGTAGCTGATGAGATTTGTCTTATCAACAACCTTTTTTTTAAAATTGAAAACCAAGGACAGAAGTTCACACTATAAAGTTTAGGTTCTTAAGGGTGTGATCCGTGATATGAAATGTGAATAGCAATGTGAATACCGACCTACGTGCATTAGCACTTTTTACTCTTATGTGAGTCACATTAAAAAAAAAAATACATACAATTTTGTTTGTAACATTCACAATTTACTGCCAAACAACCAGCATCAGAGAATTTCTTGGACTTGTACAACAGATGCTACGTACTTACACACAAAATAAAAAAACTCTAAGAAATTACACGCTGACCAGTATAAGGCCGGGAAAAAAAATAAGTTTGGTTCTCGGGCATTTCGAAGGTCGAAAAAGGACCAGGCCACCCGGCTTTTTATTTTATTATTTATTTTCAAAATGTTACGAAAATGCTCAACATTTTTTTTTTTATCTTTTAAGCAGTATGAACGTATAAGTTATTATCGCCCAAAAAAGTCATCCCAAACACAGTAACGACGTATATATACGTAGAAATTTGAAGGTAAACTATGGGTCGAAAAACGCAATTTTCCACCAAAATATCGAAATGCGAAACGCTGAAATTCCTGACATGTTGTGCATCGATTTCTGTAAAAAAAAAAAAAAAGTACTTACCAATGTCTACGATTTTATTAAAAGCACTTTAGTTGAGTGTAGACTCACTAAAAACTACAAAAATGTCTTTCTCATTCTTTTTTCCTAAGTTAAAAAGCAGAAAATTGGTCATTTTTGATCAGCGGTAGCGGTCGAATCATTTGACTGGGCGCTGCCATCTTGTATTAGTTGGAAAGCTGGAATTCCACTCAATCTAGGCCTGTCAACATATTTTCTCGATGGCCATTTGGCAGTGGCCAATCAGGCGAATTGTAGTAGGCCGTTTCTGGCCGTTTCGAGCTAACTTTCCAAAGCATGTGAAAATCGCGTTCCGTTATTGGCTGGCTGGCACCACGTGACCGATTTTGCGTGCTCTCATTGGCTGATGCACGATATCAACATGGACGCTGCCGATCGCTTAGGGATTTCACGTGAGCGCTTGACGAGCACTTGTGTTTTAGTTAGTCATTGCAAATCACAAGAAAGATGATGTTTTACAGCATTAGAAAATTAAATCAGCAGCCACGATGCAAAACTGAAATGGAAAAGGAGCCTATAAACCTTCACACTATTGCTTGTCAGGTGGGAACAACGATTTTTAGCCTAACTAACGCCGACTTTCGGACGCGTTTTGTCAACACGGAAATTTTCGATTTTCATTACCGCCCGTAATTAAAAAAAAAACAACGGTTCTCCGAAACTATTAAAGCCATTTGTCCGATTTTTTCTGTGCACTTTAATGAATATATGTTGCGTGCGCGTAATAAGTTTGAAAATTGTGTCCAATAATTTTTGCAAGAATAAATATTTCGGTAGTGCCTCACTCCACGGGTAACGACGTAAGACGAATGAAATAAAAAGCGATTGACCCGCATGATTTTTGGGGACCCGCCCGCGCCCGAGAACCGAACAATTTTTTTTTCCTGGCCTAATACAAGATTGTTTTTTTTCTGAAAATGTACCTTCAAAATTTTTATGGAGTCCACAATTAAAAAAAAATATTCTGAATAGGCATTGGCTGAACTATAATAGTAACTATGGTACCAAGAGAGGTGCTGGCAGAATCTTGAGTCGTCCGCCTTGTAATCGTGCCCGTTTATTTTTGTTGAATTAATGAGCCCTAAACGGTAATTCACCTTATATTCGAGCCGCCTTACTATCCGGCCAGTATGGTAATAATTTTTCATGATCGTAGAATCGTATAAAAACTTTGTCCTTGGGGAAAAACCAAAGAATGTGTCAGTTTTATAGTAAATCTTATTCTTGGTAAACTACGTACCTTAAATAGGGAAGGGTAACATATTTCTTAGGAATTTTCTGGAGTTCTGTCCATTTTCCTGGACGAAAAAGTAAATTCCTTGAACTAAAGTCTTGCATAAGAGCCTATGCAAGGGTTCTGATGATAGCACTGTTTCACAAGTTTTTCGCCTGTGTTGTGTACAATGAGTTTTCTCCTTTAAGTACATGCATTATTGTAAATATTCTCCAATAAGTACATGCATTATTGTAAATTTTTTGCAGTAAGTACATACATTATTGTAAATTTTCTTAAATAAGTCCATGCATTATTGTAAATTTTCTTGTGTTAAAATTGTCATATGTTACTGATTTCTTACCTTACCAACCAGTTAGTTACATTTGTTTAATTTTTATGTATTGTTGCCTTGTCATCCGTAACGCTTAATTTTATTGGCCTCTGTAATAGGGTTGGCAGCAAGGTTAGAATGACAGACGTGTAAGAGGATTGCTTGAATTTTGCCCAACATCAAGTGTCACTTCACTGTGGGTGCCTTATAAATTAAATAATTTAAATAATCATTGTAATTTAATAACGTAATTTGACAAAGGACAGGCGAACTGTGACAAGTGACCGTAAACTACTATGGCCTCCAGCTACGTTTGACTTCCGTATCTATGTTTTCTTCTTGCAGTCACACAATTTGGAGGCGAAGCCTGTTCACCATTTTCACTATAATAAAAATTAAAACATAATATTGTAGAATGGCTGATGGAGGAGGATGAATGCCCTGTAGGGTAGTTTGCTACCATCTTTGATTGCAGTTTCCATTGGCGGGAAGAGTTGGTTTCTCGAGAGCTGCTCCCTATTCTTTAAGTGACTCCCTGCCAGTTGAAAGAAGCCGCTAAACGTACTGATGTAGTAAATAGAAAAACAATGGAAACTGTGAGGTTACTTCGTGGATGTGGTGATTATCACGCTCGGATTCATTATTGGTGGGCATTGCCTGTTCTAGGTGTTTCCTATCTGTGCTTACAAGTAAGACGGGCTTGAAGATCGCTGCGCTAAGCAGGTCTAGCTGTTGGACCAGCGGCAAAGAGTAGCGGTGATCATTGGGTCATCCGGCTTTCGGGCTGGAAGATTTCTGTTAGAGTAATGATAAAGGAAGAAAAAAGAGAGTTTAGGTGGTTACATCATGGATGTAATGATTGGTAAGCTAATTCATTTATGGTCACCGCTGGTTCGAAATTTTCAGTCTCTTCCCATTATTTTATTTAAAATAAGTAGAACTTCATGGAAGGAGAAAAAAAAAAGAACATGTGTGATCAATTCATTAACGTGATGATCTTCACAGCTAATTCATTTATTGGGCATTGCCTGTTCAGTTGCCAATATGTATGCATCAGTTTCCTTACATTTAGCAGAATAATATGGAAGGAGATAATATGAAAAGAATAGTTACTGCAGTAACATAATGGATGTGATGACCACAGTTAAAGTCATCAGTGCTGGTTTCAGACGTTAATGCAGTAACATAATGGATGTGATTACCACAGTTAATTAAAGTTTTCAGTGCTGGTTTCAGACGTTAATGCAGTAACATAATGGATGTGTTGACCACAGTTAATTAAAGTCTTCAGTGCTGGTTTCAGATGTTTAACAGTTGCTTCTTATCATTTTGCCTTAAAAGGACATTCCTTCCAGTGCCATTTTTCTCGATCCTCCACATCAAGTACGGCCCCAAAGAGCTATTTACCTAACGTTAGTCAGTCCTTTGCTAAAGATCCGTTTTAAAATGTGGCGTCTAGGAGATTCTCTGTTCAATAATTGGGAAGTATATTTACTTCATCCCACATGTATATGATCCTTTGCGCGCTTACAATAACCTCGACATTTCAACTGTGTGTTCAGATACTAATTTTTAATCGTTTGCTAATGATGAAGAGATCAAATATCTAAAAGACTTAATGCGGTAAAAATTTAATTTTTAAAATCGCACTCTATAATTTTTTTAGTTAGCATCTTATAATTTTTCTTTGGCGATCTCTTGGCATAAATCGCTGAAGAAAAATTATGAGCTACTAACCAAAAAAATTATACAGTGCGATTTAAAAATAAAAACATCATTCCGGTTTGTGACGACACAATTAATAGTTCATGCTGGATAATCTATTAGGCGCAATGCCAACTGAGACAGTAGCTGCGTTCTTCGCTGCGAGGACTACTATCTCAGTTGTCCTTGGCAATAATAACATATGCGGATGGCGATCTGTGCATGGCTGTTATAAGGCAGACGGAATGTTATAAGGCAGGTAGGATATTCCTTTAAATTTCTTACATTTTACTTATTGTCAACCACACAGGGTGGAAAAGGGCCCCTCTGCCATTTGCGGGAATGACATGGGTGCCTTATAAGAAACTTATAATTAAGTTATGGCACCTTCTACTAAAGCTAGTGTGTGTGTGGGGACGCACTTTAGCTTCTCAAGCAGGGCTTGGAAATCTTTTCTCTCTTTCGGCATTCTGTCATTTATTTCTGGCTTTTGAGCGCTTTCTGTTGAACATATTTTATATGTATTTTATAGAAATGTATTCTTAAGTGGAAGAATTTATAGAGCCATAGTGATGTTGGCCACAGCTTTAACGACCGTGGATAAATCAGGAAAGGGGGGGGGGGGGGGGGCGAACCAAAATAGACGGGGAGCTGATCACTTTACAGACAATTATTCCACAGACACGGTCACTTTACAGACACAATCATTTCACAGACAATCATTTCATAGACATGATCACTTCAGACATTTTCAAACATTTTTTAAGTCCACTTTTTTTAACTTTATAATATCCTTTGTTGACTAAAAGCATTTTTTGTGGTATTTATGAATCTTCGGCAGTTAGGGACGGTCCTTTATGTTTCAAATATTTGGGGAAGTAGGGTGGGGTAGAGAGAAATCGAAGGAAGCGTGACATTTCACCACCTTCGGGGGAAACAAGGGGGGGTAGTTGTAGGTTGTGCTTGCCTAGTCTAGAAGCCAGTACCGTTTATTTTCAGAAGGCTATTACTAGCACTGAATATATTATTAGTTGTGTTTGGGTAGAATGAATTTTGCTTCGGTAGTGGAAGTCCCCTTTTATATCTTCCACAGGCAAGTCCACTTGGCATTGCTCCAACTGTACCTTTTATAATTCTCCGCATGCTAACATGTCCTCAACCAATCAAAACATCCTAGTGGGTAGGCCAGACTTCAGCAATGTTTTGTGTACGAGGCATCACATTCTTATTATGTCAGTCCCTGACCACGTAGCCAGAGGAAATAAGAGAGGTGGGTTGAGAATAGCCCGGCCTGTTAATGCAGTACGCCGACACACAGGTTTTGTTAAACCATTTCACTAAGACTGCACTGCTATCAGGCAGCAATAGGGGAAATAAAAGGTTTTTGAAAATGTCTGTGAAGCGAGTATTTGTGAAGTAATCGTGTCTGTGAAATGATCTTGTCTGTGAAACGAGTATCTGTGAAATGAGTGTCTGTGAAATGAGCAATTGTGAAATAAGTGTCTATGAAGTGATTGTCTGTGAAATGAACCAGACCCAAATAGCGCTATCGAAATGAAATGAATGTCGGCATTAATATCAGGAATAAATGGTGTAACCTGTTCTTCGTCTTTTATTACCTTAATTGACATTAATTGTTGGCGTCATCGCCAAAATTGACGTTAATTGTTGGCATCGTCGCCAAAAATGACGTAAAATTGCGTGTGTTTGTTGAAAATAACCCATGGTTCAAATGATCATATATCCGGAAAAATACAATGCACAGCCACCATCTTGCTCTCGTTCGATAGAGGGGAATCCCAATTTTATTGCCCTCAAAAAATGACGTCATCCACTCCTACATCGCTCCCTGTATTCCTCGAATGAAATGTGCCTTTTCAACGGCCTTTGTTCAAACTCCTCGGTATCGCGAGCGCTGTTTGGTTCGTTCGCAGCACGTGACCCTTTGGCTCTTCACTAGTGATGTCGCGCGAAGCGAGTCAAGGTCGCTTCCGCTGGCACTAGCAGGAGCGTGTTGCTCGTGGCCAGCCAGTCACTATGGCGTCCTACGAAGAATTGGGAGTGAGCTTTCAATGATCGTGAATATTGAGGAAATACAGCGGCTTCAAAATATTTTTACGATAATAAAACGTAAAATAATGATTTCGAAAGTAATAAAAAGCGTTGTGACAGAAGAATATCCAGTGGATGAATATCCAGTCATTCTGAGTACTGCAAGTTGCATTAGCGCTTTTACATAGTCGAACTTCAGGAATTTTTTTGATAATGAAAACGTACGACGATGGCCCCAATTATATTGCTGCTCTATAATTTACCATATAATTATTTCATCTTCGAATTTGTATACTCCTAGACCGCTTATTTTTTTTATTACAATTTATTATCGTGAGGCATGCAAGTTGTTTCATGGCGGCCTTTCGCCATAGGTTTTTTCGACTGAACTTAACGTTGTGTCCTACTTTACGTTGCGTTGAATAAATGTTTTCCAACACTAGACCAGTACGTTGGCCCAATGACGTACGGCCAATATACTGGTAGAGCAGAAAAAAAAATACATTGGTCCAACGAATGACCGGCAACATACTGGTGGAGCATAAAAATGAATATGTTGTTCCAACGAAGTATAGCCAACATCTTGAAGGAGCAGCCAAAGGACTCAACAAAGGACTGCCATTATGTTGGTGGAGCAGATAAAGAAATACCTTGGTCCAAAGAAAGACTGCCGACATATTGGTGGAGCAAAATAAGAAATACGTCGGACTAATGAAGGGCGGCCAACACATTGATGGAGCATGTAAAGACATATGTTGGCCCAATCAAGGAGTGCTAATGTGTTGGTGGGGCAATAAAGATTTTCGTTGGCCCAACAATGGGTTGCCTAGTTGTTGGTTGGTATTGATCGCCCCTACATTGGGCCAAGTGAGTGCCCGTGGCATACAGACACACCAACATTGAGCCAACATGATAAAACCATTCCCAACGTGTTGTCAGCATTACTTACGGTTTTCCAACGTTGATCCAATTATCTAATGTTACTTGGGCTCTTCGAATCCGAGCCTGACCACGCAAAATCAAACTCTGCTGTTCATGCTTTTCTGACAGTGCGAGCGACATTGTTGTACAGAAGGAAAAGCTCTGCCCCACAGCACAACGAAGAGACAGCCGTATTCGTGAATCGCAAGGCCTTGTGAGGAATGTGTTTATTTTGTGGTAATAAGTAGTGATTTCTGAAGTTAATCGTCTGTTTGTCCAGTTATAAGATCGCCAAGTCCCATAACAAGTGCAAGAATTGAGATTGGGTGTTGATGATAGGATGTTATGATTATTTTATTACAATAGTTGCTAGCAATCTGAATGCCACACAATGATATTTTTGTATTTCAAGTGGTGTTGTGACACTGGCTAACATGTGTGATATGTCCACTATGTTCATACCAAAGTCTTTGTCCATTATACCAAGATATCGGAATGTATGAACTTTCATCGACTAGTTTGGTGCTAGTTGTCGATGTCGCCATGGCTTGGGGGTTTCATTGACTGATTTCAGTTTATTTCTTTTAACTTGTTGGATGTTTTGCTGCTAGTTATGGAAGTTTGTCGCACTTCCAGCCAAAGCTATTGCGCCAGATGGCGAGAGGGATTATTTTGCTATTAATTCCAATCAAAAATTCCTTGGATCTTTAACACGCGACGATCGACATCAGCTCAAGGAATCACGTAGCCAATCTCTTACCAAAAATGCCAAAGGTGGGCGGTGGCTGATGTCAGCCTCAACCCAGGGACATCTTGCATATGAGACAGTTTTGGTAACAATCTGGCTACCTTGCCCTTGCTGCTCTTACATTCTCCTCATTCATACTCGCATGAGCTACTTACTAGCACTATACGAGCACTTACTCCCAATTAATGCGTTACAGCAATCTTCACGGCCAACCCATTATTGCTTCATGTTCGATGTTTGTCAACATTGCTTTAACTGCTGTCGTCAGTGAAAAATTGATAGGTCTGCTTGTTGTAACGGGTGTGAACTTTTATTTCTTTTATATTTTTGTGGTTTTAGTTGGAGTGCCTTTCATTTGACTTAACCACTGTTGTCCAATATGGGTACCAAATTCAGATTATGCATATTCCTTTCGTTTCAAGTGGTAACTCCGATACTTAATATTACTTCAGTTTATTTATGTATTTATTTTATTTCCTTGTTCCAAGTTTTACGGTACGCTTGTATGGCAATTGCGAAGGTTTGCCTGTGATCACAGCAAGGAAAGAAATTTAACTTTTTCAATGTCTAAAAGCATCGACGTGATTCTACACACATTCACGATCCAATTTGTCCATGTGTGTAGGATAAGAGACACTAGAAATTCATTTACATATTTCCTATTCGCATGTTGAAGTAAGGGCATGAGGGACAAAACAAGCAATTAAAAAACCATAGGTATCTCTTCACTCTGTCAATCTAGCCAGCCATTAAGTTTTTGTTAGAGGTTTACATAATGTTATTAATTGTATTGTTGATTTCTTGGTACAGGGAAGTGTTGTAAAGTCAAATATAGAGAGGCGACTTGTCATTCAGTGGTGTAACTTAACAATACGGCTTACAATAAGGAACTGTTCTCATCTTAATTTTAACAATCATTAAGAGGAGGACGAATGATTACTTTCCAACATGATGTACTTGTTAAATAAAGTGACATTTCCAATATTTGCAAATTACTTGCTGTCTGATAAAGCATAATTCCTCAAACCACTAACATTTTGTCTATGTTGTGACCCAATGTTTACGATTTGAATTGTCAAAGATCTATAATTGGAAAGAGGCTGCCATGCCCAGACAAATGAAATCAAGTGTAAGCCCACTGATTGATTAATAATTGTGTAGGTAATTAAAATTATGATATGGTTAACGGATCACAAATATCGCACAGCACCATGTTGTAATGGTAGTAGGCTGGATATTTTACTATCGCCCATTCCTACACCTCTGCCTGAATCTGAGTTGCACAACAAGCAAACAATTTTTGTCCGTGGCAAAATTATCTAAACGAACACAATTAAGAAAGTATAGTAATAAAGAAACTGATGATACCTCTAAGTCACAGTACACATTTTAGGAGAGAATAAACTATAATTTTGTATTCTCTTTTGTTTCCTTGTGCCTTCCTCTTCATTGGGCAAGGTAAGTGTTCTTTATTCATTTGCAATGAAGTGAAGTCAAGATCAATCGACATAACATGTATTTAATTAACATGATAGGCATTTGTATTACATTGTCTGCAATTGGATTCAGATTTTTTTGTATCCTTAGCTGTCCTGATAAAACCAATGCAATTTTACACCATTCTGTCATAGAAAAATAATTCTCCTGACAATACCCGCAGACTTATTATCCTGCAACTATGCATTGCCAACTAAAATACTTTTTGTATGCAGAGTCTTTACCCCACGCCCAGACCATCATCAACACACAGAGCAGGATTACGGATTTTCAAGCCCTAGGCCCCACCTCCCAAATAGGGGTAGCATAACGGGAAACTCGTTGCTCGTACACCTTATTGGTAACCCTACTAGGTAGCACAACAGGGAACCTTTTAAGGAAATTCAGGGAAAAAATGTTACTCAATTTTTCGTGATAATTTAGGAAAACTATTTAGAAAATGTTGGGTTTTTTTTAGGGGTGGGGGGTTTGGGGTGGGAGCAGGGAGGATGGACGAATACCGACCCCAGGTCAACCTCTCGGCGCCCTTGTTTTCACAGTTCGCATAAGTCTGCTGCCATCGTTGGTACATGTTTTCCTGAACCTGAAATCTTGCTGCACTGAATCTTTTTTTTTTTTATGTAACGCTGGAGGGAGAATAGGACGAGATCTTTTCGAGAGGAAAGGGAGTAAAATGTTTGTTGCCTAACACACTACAAACGGACATTGCTACAAAAATACAAGTTTTTTTTTTTTTTTTAAGATTATTCATGTCCAAGCAATTTGGTAATTTTTTCTTAGAATTTCTTAATGATATGTAGAACTGGTCTGAAATTTCAGCTTTTACCCATGTGTGCAAATTAAAACTCCAAATTAAAAAAAAACTGAATGTTGTAACAGGCTGAGGTAGGGGGGGGGGGGGGAATCTTGTCAAATGTTACAACATTATTACTAGAAGGAAGACGAAAATATGCGTTACGTACTTTAAGACGCGCCGATTATGCATAATTTCACTGGTTCACTTTTTGCAGCGGTGGATCAGTGTTGGAAATCTCTGAACGTTATGCAGTATGACAGGAAACAAGTCGGAACTCGGACTAGAAGTGAATTGTGAATAGTGCTTGCAGCAGTACTGATAGGGCATGCCCATACTGTACAAAAGTACAATTGGCAATTTTTGAGTCAGAGCCTGTGAGTTGCAGGAGATTAGAACTTAAGCAACTTTGTAGATAGTATGAGTTCCGAAGCCCAAACAACTCTTGGGGTTCTTACCCGTGAATCGTACATGGTTGAAAACAAAATATCCATTATACTTCACTTGTGTTAAGCATTCATTGTGAATGACATTCAACACGCAATTGATTTAATGAAGGAAGCTGGTAGAATTTGTTTTAGGTAAACTCGGACCCCTACGTGAAATTGAGTTTAGAGAATTTTTTTTTTATGGATGATGAGCCTTTTTGTGTTTAGTATCGGGTTGGTTTGATGTGAACAAGACACTCCAAAGTGGCACGTGATCCACTCCAATAATAAAGTGCAACGGATTCATGCGACTTTATTTAAAGATGTTGCTAAGGGTTCAGCAAGTGGCAAGCAGCAAAAATTTAAAGTTTGGGCATTATACTGTATCACTTAAAACTGCTAGGATTAACTCGCAGCACAGATTGCTTAATATAATTGTCGACAGGCATGAAACACCCTGAATTGAAGAAGACAAAAGTCAGGTGGTGTGTTATATAAGGGTGTAGTTAGCAATATGGGATTTACATTGTTGTCTGTTTACTCATGGCATGTCCCACACCTTGATTAGGCAGGCACCATAATGAGCACCACATTACTTCACACATTACATGACCCTTTTTACAAACCTAGGCCACTAATCTCAATTAAAGTTCAAACATGGGGAAAATGTTTGTTAATATACCGAATTTGTATTTTCATCAATAAGATTTTTTTGGCCTGCTTTAAACAATTCGGCTAACCTTGGGTCTACTACTACTACCACAGTAGTCCTTGTGCAACAACAAAAAATTGCTTTGTTTGATGCTGTGCAAGCCATAATTTATGTAAATGGCATTTTGCATCACTTGTGAAGTTGTTAATAAACACATGTATCTTGATAAAAAAAAAAAGCACTGTAAGAGCACTAAGCATTGGACGTGACTAAAACGTACCTGTATTTCGAAGCATGTCACAAGGGGTGACAATCCAACTGCCTGTAAGCAGCCATCTTTGTTGGCTTAGAAAGTTGACTGTTTAGGAAGTTGGCTGTTCGTTGGTTTCACTTTTCATTTTTTTCACCTTGAATAAATAAATCCAAACTAGTGACATGCTTCGAAATATAGGTATCATTTTATTCTCGTTCAGTGTGTAGTGCTTTTACAGTGTGCGTTTTACAATTCATCATATTTTTATCCTCCCGGGAAAAACTGTTCATGAAGAAGCATTGGAGTAGAACATTCGCACACAGGATGGAGGCGAAAACTGTTCCTCAGTATTTCATTGACCAACATATTGACTTCATTGGGGATAAAAATTTTAAAATAAACACGTAAATTATTATGATAGGCAAAAAAGTGAAAATGAGATGACAATAGGGCAGACTCTCCAGTCAATGCTGAGGAGAGTACTCTTACCCTAGAATTTGTTTAGTACAGGTCCCACACCTCATTTTTTCGAACACGTTACACATTTCCCCCCTACAACTGTGCTTTACTTCTGTAGGTTTTAGCTGTCCTTAGTAAACGAGAGTTGAAGCAACAACAAAAATAGCATTTTAACACAAAACAAAAGTATTATTTGCCCTTCTCGAAAAAATGCTCTATCTTCACTATGTCAGTTCCCTCGTCATAATCTGTTTTAATAATGTTTTTGCTTCTTAAAGAAGTTGACCTGATTATTAAAGGTTTGTGCCGCTAAGTGTGGCTTTCCTGTATAAATTAGTTTTGCAACATCAGTTGTACTTTAGGGCGCGTTTACGCAACGACTCGCCTTTGCATTCTCGCAGCTAAAAGCTAGAAATCCTCTGAAATTTCAACATGGCGGCAGTTTTAGCTCTGCCGGCTCGAAATATAAACAATACGATAGGCCCTGATCATTGTGAAAACAATCAATGTTTGAGTTCAGAAGTGACTGGAAAAATTTTGTCGTCAGGAGGAATTGATTATCTTGTAACGGATACGACTGCAACAATTTAGTCACGTGATGTCGGATATAGCTAATCCAGGTAGAGTGGTTACCATGGCAACAGCACCTATACCATCGTGATTAAATGCTAGCTGTGTGTTTGCAAAGGCGAGTCTTTGCGCAAACGCGCCCCTACTCGAATGCTTCTAAGGCTATTTGGCTTGTGCACATCTGTTGCTATCCACCAAATTGTTCTATTATAAAAACGTGAGGTTCTTTGCACTTCACCGGAGAAATTTATACGATTGTTGTTGCTGAATTTATGAATTTCATAAGGGCAAATATATGGCCAGTAAAGAGTGAATTAAAGAGGCACTGTACTGTATGTTAACAAATAGTATATTTACCTTGGAGTGTAATAATTATATTACATGGTTAAAGCTTGTTGTAGAAAATTGCTAAAACTAGGTAATAATTGATTGTATTATAAAATATCATGCTATGCCTGGATAATTAGCTCAGTGATGTACTGTATTTTCATGTATTCTATGTATCATACATTTTAAAATAAATAGTTTCTTTTTTTGAATAAATTTTTGCTGTCTTGGTAGAGGTTAACAGAGCTGTATAAGCTTGTAATGACACTGTAGAGATTTACCAGTTTTACTCGGGTGGCATAAACCTTTTGGAAAGTGAGGTAAAGCTATGCTTTTTTTGCCACGGTTTGTATGTTTGGTTTGAACATAAGGATGGTCATAGGGAAAAAAAAAAAAAAAAAAAAAGAGTTCAATATTCAGCACAAGCATGGTGTGGGGTGGTGTGACAGCTACAGTATGAACGCCTTAGTTTTATTCATCGACCCGTTGGTGGAAAATCTTCCATAATCTGGTAACATAGCTTCTGGGACAGTCAAGGAGTCGGAGGGACAATATACACACGAAAAACTAATAGTTAATTACAGTGTAAGATTGGGACACTTTGCGCTGAGTAATGGGATGACATGGAACATTTTCCATAAACGCTTCATCCAATAAACAGCTTTTTGCAAGGTTGCCTTTTGTTTGTGTCTTATACTCTACTGATAATGACAATGGGCAAAGGGACATCTTATTATCAGTTGTATACATTATTGATGTGCAAAAATGGACTGCAGATGTGAGGACATCTGACATACAGGGGTCATCCGACATCTGACATACTGTCCTGCATAGTGGTCCTACGTCAACTCGGAAAACGTAATCTAATGTTAAGTTAGATATTAACCACGAAGATTTGCAATGACTGACACCATTAAGGGTCATCCACATCCTATCTCCTTTACGGCGCATGGTGTACTAGAGAACAGTATTGTAAAGTTGCAAGTCAGCATAAAACATTATACACTATGATGATGGACTGGAAGTCGGAGAATAATTGCAACAGTTATGAGTAAAACAAAATGGGAACAAAGTCTTCCCTTAACGTTTTCATGCCACACATTGAAGCAATGGGAGTACCAGAGAAAACTTGGATCGCCACTACATACCAAATGGTGGTAAATATAGACGCAAAAAAGCACACCGCTATATTATAAACAAACAGCCGTAACTTGGCTCCTAATTATAATAAATTTTTTTTTATTATCCTTGCTGGAAAAATATACATTCCATCTTTCATATAAAACTAATTGCATCCATTTATCTTAATTAGAACTGCAATTGCAGAAGTTTAAGGATGTAACTTGTAAATAGAAGCAGAAAGTGTGGGGATACAGGTTACAAAAACATATCGTAGTTCCTATTTATGATTAATCGTTTTTAATACCCTTGTTGGAAAATATACATCATCTTTCATCTAAGTATAACCATATTTATTTCAATTAGAAATACTACTGCAGCAGTTTATAGATGTAACTTGCAGTAAATAGACTAAAAAAGTAAAATGTTAGTGTGTACAAACAGCCATTGCGTGACTCGTAATATTATTGAGATAAATCGTTTGAATTAACCTTGCTCGCCATCTTTCATCTAAGCTTAATTACTTCTATCTATCGTAATTAGAACTGTCACTGCAGCAGTTTAAAGATATTGCTTGCAGTAAATAGGCGCAGAAAAAACAGCTACAACTCCTATTTAAGATAAATGGTTTTAATTACCCCTGTTCGAAAATATTCATCTTTCTTTTACCTAAGCCTAATTACATTTATTTTATCTTAATTAGAACTGTCATGCAGCAGTTTAAAGATACAACTTGTGGTAAATGGAAGCAGAAAGCACTGCTACAGCAGAGAAATCAACATTAGCACAGCTCCTATCGTGATAAATCGTTTTAATTACCCCTGTCTAAAACATGTATCTCCAATTATATACAGTTACTATAATTAGAACTGCCAACACAGTAGTTCACAGACGCAACTTCCAGAAAGTACACATAGAAAGCACAGTGCAGCAGACAAACATCCATAGCTTAGCTTCTAATTACAATAAAACGTTTTAATTACCCTTGTTTGAAAATGTTCATCTCCATCCTTCACCTAAGTCAAATTACATCCATTTACAACTTTCACATCATTAGTTAAAAGTTGAAACTCGTCAAATATAAAAATAAAACAAATAAAGTTTAGTGCTATGTCATAGACAGACACAAGTAGTGTTATCTGGTTATCATGGCTCATTATTGAAGGATAAGTCGGATAAAAGATCAGGATGGCTATAATATAAACACTTAAATACTTACGGCTAAAATGAATGACAGACACAAGGATTGATTAGCGTTCTCTGTATTCCTCCTTAAATTACAAGGATTCAATTTCTTTTGGTTAGTCCTGATACAAGCTAATCGAAATTGACTCAAATATATCAAAAGCAATTCAAATCAATGGCAATTCGATTTAGCTAGATCAGAGTGCATTTCGTGGACCAATATCGTAGGCTAAATAATTATATGCTAGTAATAATTATGCTAATATACATGTGATGTTAAGCCATGCTACATTTTAGTTAGCTATATGCTTAAATAATAAAATAAGCAAAGGGATACTCAATTGAACACAACCGTGAATGGGTTGGTATAGTTTGTTCCACAATATGTTCTACAGGAAATTGACTGTATGATGATACGCTTCTTTCACTGATAGTGCAAAGAAATGTGGATAATGTGGGACTGTTACCCTAAACGTGAAACTTGATAAAAAAAAAAAAAAAACGCATTCCCACACGCACTTCCTTTATTAAGTCTTACTGGTTGGTGTCCCGAAGCCACAGCGGGTTTTGATTAATTTGCCAGCGTTTATATGCTTTCTTTCACAGAGAATATACATGCTGATTTTAGCTACAACAATGTCTGTGAGGCTCGGCCGAATCCATTGTTTCCTTGTAGCATTGTAGATAACAATTTCTCCCTCTGTATTGTATTCTTAGACTGGAATAGACTGGCTATTGTTGTGAACCAATTCACTGCAAGTCTGTTGCAGTCTGCTATGGCTGTTGCAGACATAGGGCCTTAGGGATTCGGGCAGATGACCAGGAGTGGTTAACGCTCGTTAAACCCTTTAACCCTTTTAACTGCTAAGTGATGGTTGTTGTATTGTTGCCCCTTGCTGGGACTAATCACCCCACTGTTGCGAAGCCCCCCTTTCCCCTATTCTACAGTATCCCTCCGTTATTTTTTCTTCTCTGTTCTTCCTCAAAGATGTCCTCCATGTTGGAACTTGGTCATTTCTCCTGCTTCTGAGAGGAAGCCCCGTTTTGTCAAGTCTGGCGTCATGTGTAAATAACGAGTTACTAGCTAACGAGATACTTACGTGAGTACCTTTTCAGACTGACTTTTGACGGAAAGACAGGCGACAAGTTTAAATATTTCCACATGGGAAGGAGCAGGCAACCACCATTGTGTGGTGATTTCTTGGGTACTGGAGCAGGGAGGAAACGACGACAGTGCAACAGAAATAGTTAGTCCGACCCACTCATCCCGGGAATAAATGACTTGAATCACATTTCCTATCACTCTTTCTTCCTTCTACCAACAAATGCTTACAGCTGCTTTACATAATATTAACCCGGCCTGGGCGATATTTTCTATAATATCCAAACCATTCTGACCAGTGAGGGCCAGGGGGCAAACCCCGGTGAAGTGGGTAAGGTCCGGGATCTCACGCCCTACTACCTTGGGATCTGCGTTTCTTATTTAATCAATGCCCCCTCAGTGAGCCTACACGAGTCATTAGGTGTCAGCAAGACGTATTCCTTTAACACCTCGGAATCCGTCCCTGACAGATATCGCACTTTTAGACTCTACAGTTACTGTTAGAGTCTACGAGTGAGATTTTTATGTGTTTTTTTGCACTCATAGTGAAAGGAAGCGGGTCGTCATACAGTTTCCTGCAAACATAACGTGGCACAAGCTATAGGCAACGGGAGACCCGGTACTCTGATGTGAGCGGCGGACTTTTCCTCTATTCAGCTGGTAATCTCGGTGCTGATCTCCGTGGCCTAATGTAACTAAGAATCCAACAACGTGTCTAACGAAAAATTATAGAAGTTCTGTCCTAACTCTTATGTCTGCGTTTGCTTATATACTGCAGATTCCCTGCTGGTTTTCTTTTTAATTCTCAAAGAACTGTCAAGCAATTAACGTTAGTATAGCAGATCCTTTTACGACTGCCTTTTAGGTTCCATATATGGTCATTGTTTCGCAAGACCCTTTACTTTACGTGGCAGCTTAAGTGTATGCTTTCCGCTCACGCGAAGTCTACGCTTTCCTATTGGTCCGTGAACTGCACCTAAGATCTTTATGCAATGTTACAGTGATTACTGCTACTCAAACAGCTCTTCTGTGTTTTATTAAGGGTCCCTTTTTCCATTTACTCGCTACGCGATTACAAATAGAGAACCAAGTTTCTAATTCATGTGTGTGGATTTTGAACATGCTGTAATTAAAAATAATGATCACGTTAATATTCAATGCATAATACGATAATATATTAAAATATACATCTTACATATTTATCTTTAATTTCTTGCATTTGTGCATAAATTAATAGACAACAGTAGAATTGCCCCTATTTGGTATTAAGCATTTTTATTGCCCATGTTGAAAAAGTATATCGTAACCTTTTATTTAAGCCTCATAATTAGAACTGCTACTGAAGCAATTTAAAGTGGAAACTAGGCGTGATGGCAGATAGGAAGTTCGTTGCTGTGGCAAAGACAAACTGCCGTAGATGTCCTCTAATTACAATAAAGCATTTTTATTACCTGTATTGGAATAATCAAATCATTACTTTTCATCTAAGCCTAATTACAGCATTCTAAACTCAACACTCCTAAAAAATACAAGCAGAAAGTATGATACGACTAGGTTCACCCCTAAATTGAATAAAACAAGATCGAAGGAGGTTTTAAAAAGGTTGACCAATTTTATATTTTAATACTCTTTTTTTTTACCACGTATGTGTGCAATTTTGACAGTACTATGCTGTATTTTTCTTTCTTACCGCAGTTCAGTTCTATTTTATTCGTTCATTCTCACATGCAACCTGGATTATGCTAGATTTCGTTACTTCATTCACGTCATTTACCTACGTCTGTTCCTTGTTAAGGCTTGTCAACTCGATGCACTTTACTCAGTATTTTTATAATTCCAGAATTAACATAGCATAAAATAAAAAAAAAAAGAAACAAAAGCCAATTCGTATCTTTGCTTTGAACGGCAGCATCTTCCCACATCTTCCAATCTAAGCCTAATTACATCCATTTATCTTAATTAAAGATGAACTTGTGGTAAATAGACGCTAAAATCACGCCGCTGCAGTGTAAACAAATAGCCGTAGCGTAGTTCCTCATTACGATAAATCGTTTTTATTACCCTTGCTGAAAAATATAAATCCCCATCTTTTATCTAATTCTAATGACATCCATTTAACTTAATTGGAACTGCCACTGCAGTAGTTTGAACATGAAATTTGTGGTAAATATAGCAGAAAGCATGTTGCTACAGATTCGACAAACACTCATAACATCTTTCCTATTTATGATAATAGTTTTTCATATCCATGTTGGAAAATATACATGTCCATCGTTCATTTAAGTCTAATTACATTCATTTATCTTAATTAGAACTGCCACTGCAGCAGTTTAAAAGTGTAACTTGTGGTAGATAGATTCAAAAAGCAGTGCTATAAGTATACAAACAAGCCGTTATTTTAGTTCCTAATTACCGTTGTCAGCTTTCCTAAGCTTAACTATATCTATTTTAATTAGAACTGCCACTGTGTCAGTTTAAAGATGTAGCTTGTAGTAAATAGATGCAGAAAGCACAGTGCTACAGCGCAGACAAAAAGTCGTAGCTCGGTTCCAAATTATGACAATTGTTTTAATTACCACTGTTCAAAATATGCATTTCTTTCTTTCACCTACGCCTAACTATATTCATTTCTTATTTGCCACTGCAGCATTTTAAAGATGAAGCCTGTAGTGAATAGATGGAGAAAGGAAAGCACAGTGCTACAGCATAGAAAAACAATCGTAGCTTAGCTCCTAATTATGATAAGTCGTTTTAATTATCTTTGGTCGAATTCGAAAAATATCATCTTTCATCTAAGCAGCAGTAAAGTTGCTTCCATCTCTTTATCTTAGAGGGATAAATGTGGTATAACTTGTGGTAAATGGAGCAAAAAGCATGGTGCTACACCACAGACAAACAGCCACAGCCTAGCTCCTATCATGATAAATCGTTTCAATTACCCTTGTTTGAAAATATAAATTTCCGTTTTTCATCTAAGCCTAATTACATCCAGTTTTGACAATTAGAAATGCTGAGGCACCAGTTTAAAGGTGCAACTTCCAGTAAATAGACGCCGAAAGCACAGTGCAACAGCATAGACAAACACCCATAGCTTTGCGTCAGTTTAGATAAATAGTTTTACTTACCCTTGTTCGAAAATATACAACTCCATCCTTCACCTAACACAAATTTCACCCATTTGTCTTAATTGCAACTTTCACACCAGTAGTTAAAAGTTGAAACTTGTCAAGAATAAAAAACGGTTAGGTTTGGTGCTATGGCGTAGACAAACAGCTGTAGATTTTCTCCTATTTGGTGTCAAGCAGTTTTACCCACGTTGGATAAGGTTTATCGTGACCGTTTATTTAAGCCTAATTAGTCTTAAAGTCACGATAGACCATATCCAACAGCCATTTATCTTGATTAGAACTGCCACTGCTTTAGTCTAAAGGGGAACTAAGTATGATGGCAGAAAGAAAGTTTGATGCTGTGGCAAAGATATACAGCTGTAGATTCCCCTAATTACAGTAAAGCAGCTTTATTACCCATGTTGGAACATTTCTTTACTTTTCATATAGGCCTAACTACGATTTCCACAACAGCAGTCTAAAGTCAATAAAAAAAATACAGAAAATGTGGTACCACAACATACACTAATAACTCCCCTCAATGGAATAAAGTATTTCTATTATCAAAATTGGT